>JAUJYN010000012.1:5069584-5255730 GCA_030737835.1 Acorus gramineus
CGGGTTGAGAGCTTGGCCGCACTCGCCGTTGGTATGTGTTGTTACATTGAAAATGCTGGAAAAGGATTAAAAAAAAAAGAAGAGAAAAAAGAAATTGATCCATATCATTAGAACATGAACACAATCAAATCCTTGTAAGTTTCCTATACTATGATGATATACATATATACATATTAGCTATATTAAGAATACAACATAGAGAAATCATTTTAAAAAAATATACAAAAAAAATATGTATAAAATTATATAAAAAAAAAACCGAGCCAAGACATCGCATGCTCTGCTCCTCGTGCGCCTCCACTAAAATCTCCTCCACCAAGATTTCGGGTACATGAAAAAAGAAACACAATCACGGTGAATCACTAACTAAACATAAACCCATCATAACGAACAAAATAAAAACATGTATTAAAAATTGAAAAACTATTCAAACCACCTTAATAAAAATCCTCCAAAAGAATTCATAACGACAGACACCGATATATCCTTCGCGCGGAAGACATCAGAGAATTGTTGTAGTGATAAAAGAATTGTTTGGAGTCCCTCCCTTTCACCTGATCCGACTAACACTAGTGAACGGACCCACATTAGCTGAAACCTTCGACACAGGCTTCGACGGCTCCGGTGTCCCGAAAACGTTCCAGAACTTCAGCGTCTCATCCCCCGCTGATGCCACCGTACAGCCATCTGGACTCTGCAAATTTTGATCAAAACCATGTCAAGAACACTAAACAAATCAATTCTAATTCTTGTGGCATCAAATATTTTGTAAGGCTTTCGTCAATAGAGACATGATATAATTTATCAAATATTCCCTCAGTTTTGGATGAGAATTTCATTGGTGTTGGGAGGGGTCAATAACAGTGTGTCCAAGAGCAGGGGATGTTTATAATCTCCTTATGTCAGCATCATCAAAACATTTTTTTGGTTATGGGCACTTCCTTTAGTCCCAAAGATTAAAATATTTTTATGGAAACTTGTTTGGAATAGTCTTCACACTTAGACTTGAGATGCCCCTTATGCCAAGGGGAACCTGAATCAACAAGACATCTATTTATGAGATGTATATATACTGAAGATTGCTGGAAATTTATTAATACTATGGATGACAGAATCCTGAACACAGGGAAAGGACAGAAGATGGGATGCGCAAAGTGGTTGTCTTTGCTTGTATATGCTGGCAGGTTTGCAGAAATCAATTGGTATTTAGAGGGACCCTAGTTCCAGGCCAGGTGGTGGCAAACAGAGTTTTGGCTCTAATATAAAATTTGTGGAGATACTGAAGACATAATTATGATCATTATTATGTAAAATACATGACATACAACAATTAGAATTAGTATTTTAGAATATGAAAAATTTGTCGTAAACCATGAATATCATGATTATGAAGATACTAAATGCATAATTTTATGAATAGAGGAAATCCAATCGAATCTGGGCCATGCAGAGTAGTCATGGGTGTGAGGGGCTCACCTGGGCCATGAAGAGCACTCGCGAAGTATGTCCGGTGAGCTCCGTGACTTTAACCATGGAGGGTACTTTCACAGTGTGAGCTGGTTCTGCGTGTTCCAGAAGTAGCGCGCACACCTGCGACACCGTATCCACCGAGTTCAGGCACGCCCCCGTCTGCGTGTTCCAGAACTTTATGCACCGGTCCCCGCCTCCCCCTCCCGATGCCAATAGGTTGCTCTGGAACGGGCACCACGCGAGCGCCTTCACCGCCGCTGTGTGGTTCTCGAACCGGTGCAACCACTTGTTCGGCCTGATGACGATCGGTCCCATATGTGAATCAAATTGTCATTGCCTCCGCTTGCAAGGTGTCGGCCCGAGCTCGACCACTTGAGCCCGCACACCTCCTCCTGGTGCCCCCTGTACGTCTCGACAACGCTCGACCGGACCCGAACATCGTTGTTGACGATCAGGCCGTCCATCCCGCCCGTCGTGAGGATGTGGTTGTTCCACGCGAGCGCGCCCACACGTGACCGGTGCCCTCCGTGGAGTGTCCTCAAGAGGCGCATCGCGGCGGAGTCCCAAAGCTGCACTTCGGAGTTGTTCAGCCCCACCGCGATGTGCCTCCCGTCCGGTGCCCAGCTCACGCTGGTGACCGGTCCGGTCTCCTCTTCGACGCTCAGCAGCTCAGATGTCGAATTGTCCAATCCGTCCCACAAGTAGACCTTGTTTCCGAGCGCGATTGACAACACGTTGTCGCTTCCCCAATCTAACAAGTTCAAGTAGTAGTCGTCGATGAGGTCTGGCGCGTCTAATGTCCTCTCCGCAGACTAGCAAATGATGTTCAATTCTATCAATGGAGGTGGTCCTAAAGAAACTAATTAACATCAATGGATACTTAGATTGATTGCTTACTTGAGGAATGTATCGGCAGGGCTTGGCTGAGGACTTGGGAAGATGAGAAGAGCAGACCTCGTTGAAGATCATCCCCTGAATGGATGCGGAGGGCTTGCTCTTGAAGGCGAGGATGCGAGTCTGGTTGTTCAAAAGGGTCTCTGCAAGGCACTTGCGATAGGCCTCTTTTGATGGCGAACGCATCGAAGAGTTCTCTTTTTCTTTCCTTCTTCCCTCTGTTAGCAAGTAGTGGGCCATGTCGAAGTCCATGGAAGATCGGTTGGGGATGAAGCGATCACTCTGCAAGAACCAGAGATGTATGAACATTAGAATTACAGAACATGAAGAAGAAGTGAAACCCAAAAGATGTAAAATTTAAATGAGGAAAACCAATAAGAGAGGTGATTTCAGAAAAATCAATGAAACAGATGGCAAAAAGGGAAACCAATAAGAGAGATTTCTAGGAAAAACAGATGCCCAATGTGGATTCAAGCAAAAAAAAAAAAAAATCACAGAATAACAAAATTAGGTGGAAAACTAGAAGAAAAAAAATGAGGAGAACCCATATCATGAATCACATAAAGAAAAGTATGAACATAAAGATTCCTGAACAAGAAGAAAATGAGAAACCCAAAGAAGGCACACAACACAAAAGATGTAAAATTTGTTCTTAAAACATAAATCAGGCACATAAACACAAAAGATGACCCAATAAAATAATAATAAAAAAAAGCAGAGAGAATGTTCAGATGGCCCAATGTGAATTCAAACCCAAAACAGAATCACAGAACAACAAAATAAGGTGGCAAACTAGATAAAATGAAGAACCCATATAATGAATCACGTAAAACAAGACCAGAATCAATCAAGAGAAGAATTTGAGGACTCACGTTCTGTCTTGAAGGGGGGTTTCGAAGGAGGATATGTTTCCGAAGGGGACGGCGAGACCCTGCATCCATGATGTTAAACAAAACCCAAAAAACACAAACACAAAAAATATCTAATAACCAAATAATCAAAACCTGCAAAACAAATGGTTATAGCAATAGAAAGAAAAACCCAGGTACAGAATCTGCAAACCAAAGGGGGTTAGATCCACAAAAGAAACAAAATTAGAATCAAAACAATGTGAGAGAGAAAGATTGAGCGATTGTGAGGATCAGTGAAGAGAGATTCTTCTTCTTATGTGCACGAATTTGAAGAGAGAGAGAGACTGAGCGATTGTGAGAAAGCTTTGTTTCGTTTGTGATTTGTTGGGGGGGGGGGGGGGTATTTATGATGTTCGAGGGTTTCCAACGGTTATTTTTTACTGGGTCTGAAATTGGAAATATTTTCAGCATAGGTGGATAACTTACTGAATAAGCAACTGATATAAATTTGAATCAGCTGGGTCTTTCTAAATATTGGTTGGGTAAGTACACCCATCCATTTGACTACATCCGGTCCATTTTTCAATCTTAAATTCAATCTATAAATATTTTTATTTTTTTTGAAATAGTATAAGTAATATAATAAATTTAATATTTTTATATAAAAAAAAAAGTCATATACTCTAATGAATTGCATAAATACATTTATATAAAATATGAAAAAAATTATTGAAAAATATATTTGGCTAAGGGGAGTATATGCTATGATAATTTTATATCAACGTATATGAGACTAAAACTAGGGTTGAATAAAAACTGTGTAACAGTACTCTGGTCCATTTGCAGTCCTGTATGTAGTGCAAAAATGATCCCCATTTATGCCTGTCAATTAGCAAAAAAACAATTCATATCTGATCGGAATCCATATTCGAAAATTTAAAAAATTATCTGAAATTCAAAAATCCGTATCATATATGAAAGAGTACTATAACACATTAACACGGTATTTTTTTTCCAACCCCAAGATAGAAAATCATCGCAGTATATACTCACATTAGCGAGTTATATGTTTCGATAGAAATTTTTCACATTTTCTATAAATGCATCAATGTAATTTATTGGAGTATATCTTCATTTTTTTATAAAAGCATATACCTCATTAGATAGATATACTATTTTTAAAAAATTCAAAACACTTGTAGACTAGAAATGGAGTTGGATAAGGGACTGCATGTAACATTATCCTATTTGAAATAAACTATCTGTATCCGAAATATTTCAGATTGGATGCAGATATAATGATATCCTATCTGAAAAATATTTGTATTCAAAATATTATTATATTATAATTTAATATATTTATATTTTAGGATAAGTATGAGTTTTTTTTATTGTTATTTTACATTTAACTATGTAATGTTTTCTATGTATATTTATAATTTTATATTTTATATTAGATAATTATTATAAAAAAGTTACATATTCAAATATTAGATATATGATTTTTAGTTTTGAATATCAGATTTTAAGATATTTGAATCATATAGATATTCACGGGTCACTGTGTATGTACAAATGCACATGAAAGATTTATAGATATTTTTGAGATGCATTTAATGCAACATAATTCAATTGAATTGATATATACATAATAATTGAATAAATTTTTTATTTTTAAAATGTATTTTATTATAAAAAAAGATAAAATTTTATCAAGAAAATAAATTTTCAATATAAATATCACATAATCATATTGGAAAAAATCATATTAAAAATATTAGAAAAATATTTTTTAAAAATAATAAGTTTGATCCCCAAAGAAATAAATTATATAACACAGCAAAAAAAGATACGAAAACAATATCTATATGTGCATTTGAGACAAGCAGATTATATGGAAAGGCCTCAATAATAAAAAATGAGGAACCGTGAAAGACAAAGTTTGAACGAGATCCAAATCATCTCTCTCATCAATAAATCACTATAAGTTTGATCACATCAAAATTATTACAAGCAGGCATCAAAATTATTCCGAGCAGCCAAGCAGGCTTCACAGGAAGGGGTCCCGACATGCAAATTTCAACGGTAGTTATGCATCACAGAGTACCAGCTTTTGAAACACAAATTTTCCCCGAATTTGCCCTTGAAACAGGTGTCCAATACATCACAGAAATTTGATAATTTGTCTTTGATTAGTTGCCTTTCCTGTAAGCAAGTTAACACATCCATAAATTTACAATCTTAATAGATAAACTATTAATACTAAAAATCTAATTATCAGTCACTCGAGTAAATTAAACAATATAAAAAATACAATATGACCAACCACCTTTAATTCAGACAGGACATTGTAAAATACAATCAACAATATATACACAAAGTGAACACTGCCTGATGTCAAAGACAAGGCATATGTGGTCATAGCATATCTGGTCGCCATTGTGAGCACGAATTATTGTCGCCTGTCATCAGCAAATCAATAGACAAGGTTCAATGGACCTTTTTTAGTTACATTCCAAGTTCTTTGCCTCATAAATAAGACCGAATGAATGAGGAAGCAATTAGAAAGAAAGAAGCTATCTAATGTCTAGGAAGGAATGAGTGAAGTGAGATATTGTAATACATAGGGATAGATGACATAATATGTGAAAACAAAGAGGTAATGTTTTTGTGATATTCATTGAATGTACCAAAGATTCCTATGGATAAAAATGTACTAAAGAGCGTGGATTCTCATAATGGATGGCAAAATAATGACATTTCTATAAAGTTATTTGAGTGAATTTTTTTATTTCAGCAAATTTTGAATGCCAGCAATGAAGCAATCTAATGATTAACAAGAGGTTGCTTCAAATTTGAAATGTTAAACCAAACAACCAAGGGAACATCATATCAGTTATTGGGTTGCATAAATATGATACTAGTGATACTGGTCCAAAGGTTTGGACCTGATATTGTTTGTGTGCTACATATAGTTAAGGAAAGAAACCCAAAAAGATTAAGTTTAAAAATATAAATAGGATCGATAGAAAGCATGTTAGCAACACGTTGAAGCGCTGAGTGATGTGAAAAAAAAGAAGATAATGAATGAGTGATGTTTTACCACCTAACTTGTCTACAATGAAGAACATGCTTGACTCGAATTCTAACAGGTTTGTAATTACCATTATCTTCATAAATGTCATTTATAATTGTAAGGCATATTGTGCGTGTGTGTGTGTGTGTTATCAACATCAAGTGTCAGTATCATAACAAATTTTTTTTTACAAGGGATAAACCCAGCAAAGGCAGGAAGACAAAGGTAAATTAAATGCAGAGAACAAAATTCATATAATATTAAAGAGGCATAAAAAAGGTCACCTTGTAGCAAACTATTAATGCAAGCTTCATGCTCATAAACACAACCATACTCCAAAGAGTTTTTTGATGAACGGCGTTGTTTCTTTGACCCTTTGCTACATATGGACTCCTTACAAGCATTTCCCAAAATGCATCTTCATCCCCAAGTAAGTCATCACAAACATCACCACCAACCTCCGCTTGGTGCTTTGTTGGCCTTTCCGGTTTCCTTTTTTGAACCTTTGGTGAGAGGATATTTTTTTCACATGCGCTTTGATCGAATATCTTCACCTTGAAATGCATGATTCCATCGTATTTAAAAAACAGCAAATCAGACTCTTTCAAGGAGTGATCATTCACAGAGGGTTGTGGGAATTTTGTGCACACAATGACTCGTGTGATGTATCAATGCATGGGTAAGTGGACATATATGAGAAATGCAAGTCAATGTGGGTTACTAATGCATAAGTAATAGGAGGGTTACGAGAAAGTGGTGGCCAATGCATAGGTAAATGAGGTTTGTGGTTTTTCAAGTTATCGGAAAATGGTGGTAGTATGGAATGTCAAGGCTTGGAAAAATGATGAAATGAATGAGGTGGTTGGTAGTGGAGAGTGTTGGAAATGGTGGGGGTGAATACTTGTGCAAACAAGTCAAAGGGTGTTTCACACAAAAATTTCAAGTTGTCTCACTACATCTCTCAAGTAGAAGCGGAGCCAGAAATTAAAACTGGGGGGCGCCAGGAGGCCAAGAAGTGATCATTCACAGAGTCTGACCAACCATCCATTATATACCAGCCATTGGTAGCATTTCCTAATTTTATATGCTGCCATATGCAACCTGTGGGACCCTGAAGGACTGCCCTTTTGGATGCTTTATCTGATAGAAAATTTACCACCTTTCGAGGAATGTGCTTCAAGTTATGAAAAAGAAAAAAGAAGCGTCAACACAATAAAACTGAATACTAATGTTTTTAGAACTGGGGAAACAGCAAGCGAAAATAAAAGAATTCACTTTTAATAAAACTGCTAATATTTATGAAACAAGAAATCAACATGGTAAATTAACCTGTGTAGTATTTTATGGGGAATGTTAAGTCAAATTTGCCACTGATTTTGTACAGGACCAAAAGATAATGTGACGATATAAATATAAATATATATTATTTTTATTTATTTATTTATTATTATTTTATTTTATTTTTATGTTGGATCTTCCTAAATTTCCAAATTTTTTTTTATAAAAACAACATTGAATGATCTTCTCTGAAGCAAAGGTATTTCTTTACTCAAAACCTCATCAGGTATGACATTCTATATAATCCACAAGGCAATAAGGAAAAGAAAAGTTACAAAAGAAAACATCAAAAGCAAGGTTTTAGATGCTCAATAGATTTTGGGTGTATCTGGTCAACATGGAAGATGGTCTGTTCTTTTATTTTCTTATAATAAATTTCCCATGTCACCCACAATTCGTCCAGATCACACATCAAAGACGACAATTGCATGATTCAGTTAGACAATCTAAAAAAAAAATTACTTTTTTGTAAGAGTAATATGATTCTTTCAACAATATCTTTCTTTACTATAAAAAAAAAGGGTTTTTTAATTTTCAGTCCCTATAAACATGTTTATTTAGGGATCGATCCTTCACTTCTTTATATTTTTGTTTTAGTCCACAGATTTAAAGAATATGTTCCTTTTTAGTTTCTCCCAGTGACTAAAAAGAAAACCAAATAATTTAGGGACAGGTCCCTTCCAAGGACTAAAAATAAACATATCCTTTAAATCTGGGGACTAAAACCAAAATATGAAGAATTGAGGGATCGATTATTCAATCCTATGGTTTATAGGGACTTAAAATAAAAATCCCTAAAAAAAAATGGGACAACTAGTTCCAAGTATTTTTTTAATCCCTTAACTTTTTATGTCCCTCCAATTTTATTAACATACCCAAACATCTCTAAGTGATCGGTTATGTTATTTCCATACCCTGCTATTTAAATATCATCCGTATGCATAACAATCTCCAAGATTAACATAACAATGTGTATGAATTAATAACAATGTACAAGATTGACATAACAATTTGTATGAATTAACAACGTACACAACATTCATAACATACATAAGGAATCCAAACGGAGTAAACAATGAAAAGGAGACCGAAGAACCCAGAAAAAAAATAACCACTAACCTGGAGGGTGTTTTCATATGCTAAAAACGTTAACAGTTAACTTGAGGTGTTTTCATATGCTAAAAAAGCCCAAGAATCTAAAAAAGGGATTTAAAAAAAATAACTTGGAATAACTTCCCCAAGATACATAGTCAATATTAAGGCATCAACCAAAGAAACAATGTTGTCTGCGTTTCATTGCACGATTGTAAAACTGATTTTAGGTAAAAGCTGGGTTTAAAACTGATTTTTCAAGAAACAACATCTCCACAACTTCTAGAAAACTCAGGTTTTGGACATTTTTTTTTCAAAAAAAAATGTGTACAGCTTTTAACCGTAGTTTTTCTGTTTGAAAATGAGTTTGAAAAAATCTGCTTCCCGCAAACTCAAAAGTTGCCAAACCTCTTTCCACATCTTTTCCTAACCACAATCATTACTTTCATAAATTAATTCTCGGAAAGACGCAATGTATATCAACCCTACAAACAACAATGAAAAACAAAGAAAAACACCATTAGAAGATCACAAAACCCAATCTTTACACTAAAAAAAAAAACCAACTTTGAAATTGAAAGGACTCGTATAAATCATATTAAAACCAAATAAAAAAAACCCACTTGAGAAAAAAAATCAGATAAAAGTAAAATCACATAATAATCTGAAAAAAAAAAATACTCACAAAAAAAGTCCATCAAAAGCAAACACAACTCCTAAAAAACACAAATAGAATCAAAGAAAACTCACAAGCTTCTCTGAAAAATCCCCAATGAGTATCTTAAAAAACTGAACTTTCTTTCCCATCCGACGATCAATGCTTTGATTCATCTCTCTCTCTTCTTCTTTTTGTTTTTTTTTTTTTTGACCACCTGAAACTAAAACCCATCCTTTCTCTCAGTCTTTAAAAGGGTTGGGAAGACGAACCATTAAAAAAGAAGAAAGAAACCCTCTTCACCTCGAAGCGCGTGTGCCTGCACGTGCTCGACGAACTGCATTTCTTTTCCCGCCAAAACTCGCATATCAGCCTATCAGGCCGTCCGTCTCCGCTGTGGGTCTGATACTGATCAACTAACCAGAGCCAAACATGATTGGATTCAGACCTGGTCAAGACTCCGGATCCTATCAGGTCTTATTTAAATCAGTATCATCATAATCTAATTGAGGTCTGACACGTGCACACAACAGGTGATGTTCACGTGTGACGAGACGAGGTTTTCTCTCTCTCTCATTCGGTCAATCTGATTTTTCTTGCTCCCTTCCGTGCTTTCTCATTTCAAGATTTTCACATCTCTCTCTTTCTCATTTAAATCTCACCATCTCTAGAAATATTTAGAACCCTAACAAATCCCATCTTTCATCATCCTGGAAAACCCCTAAACATCAGCTCAGGAGAAGAGTTCGTCATTGAGCAATTTTTCTTCCCAAAAAAACGTGTGTCCTTTGCCTCCCTCTCTCCCTTATGTGTCTTTTGTTTAAGGGGAAAATATGTTGACATATTTTCTCTTAAATTGTTTTTGGGGAAAGAGAACATCTAGGTTAAACAATCGATTAGGTCGGATAAAATTAATAAATGGATTAATGAAGGATTAAACATTATTTTCTTCTTTGCTATATTAATTCATTAAACATGAAGAAAGAAAGTTGTAAGCAATTAATTCATTTGTTGTTTAGTTTGATTCATAGGTTGTATAGTTTGATTGTGGAGTTCAATTAATAGGTTGTGTTATTTGATTATTATATTTTATAATTCAATTTAAATGTTGTGTAGTTTGATTCATATGATATATATACATTTCGGTTTATCGGTTCACATTTTGTATATATATTTACTTTGAAGCATAAGTATTTATGTTTGACTCATTCACTGTTTGGGTGACTTATTGAGTACTTCAATTCATTTCATACATTGTTCAAATCAATTTGTTCATTGTTCAATTCGATACAAAAGTTGTACCGTTCAAGTCATTCATTATTTAGTTTGATTCATGAGTCTTTAGTTTGATTTCCTCATTGTTCAGTCTAACTATAAATACTTCACTTTAATTGACTCATTCATTATGGTGTGTATATATGTACCTTTAAGTTTATAGCCGAAACCTTCGACGCAGGCTTTCTTTTCCCTCTTCACCTCGAAACGCGTGTGCCCGCACGTGCTCGATGAACTGGATTTCTTTTCCCGCCAAAACTCGCATATCAGCCTATCAGGCCGTCCGTCTCCGCTGTGGGTTTGATACTGATCAACTAACCAGAGCCAAACATGATTAGATTCAGACCTGGTCAAGACTCCGGATCCTATCAGATCTTATTTAAATTAGTATCATCAGAATCTAATTGAGGTCTGACACGTGCACACAACAGGTGATGTTCACGTGTGACGAGACCGGGTTTTCTCTCTCTCTCATTCGGTCAATCTGATTTTTCTTGCTCCCTTCCGTGCTTTCTCATTTCAAGATTTTCACATCTCTCTCTTTCTCACCCTCTTTAAATCTCACCATCTCTAGAAATATTTAGAACCCTAACAAATCCCATCTTTCACCATCCTGGAAAACCCCTAAACATCAGCTCAGGAGAAGAGTTCGTCATTGAGCAATTTTTCTTCCCAAAAAAACGTGTCCTTTGCCTCCCTCTCTCCCTTATGTGTCTTTTGTTTAAGGGAAAAATATGTTGACATATTTTCTCTTAAATTGTGTTTGGGGAAAGAGAACATCTAGGTTAAACAATCGATTAGGTTGGATAAAATTGATGAATGGATTAATGAAGGATTAAACATTATTTTCTTCTTTGCTATATTAATGTCACGCCCCAGGCGTCCCCAAGACGTGGCAATAATAAAATATCAGCTATCAATACCTGAGGTCAATAAAGACACCAACAACAATACACAAGGCGGCAAAGCAAGATAATGATAACTGACTGAAAAGCAGAAGCATAATATATAAACAATGTCTGTAAATCAAAAGCATTATTACAGACTCGAATACACAATCACTGTCTTGTGAGAGCCAAGTCTAGACCAAAGAAAATACAACCTGTGCCACATGCACGATTTACAAAGCATAAAATGACTCTAGGAATGCTGACAGCCTCGCACTCGCCACTCGTCGGAAGAACGCTCCACGCCCATAAGACCACGCCATAGGAAAGGTCCAGCTCCACGCCCAACACTGCCCTTGAAAAGAAACAATATGCGAGGGGTGAGCTACAAGCTCAAGGAGTGGCTGGAAACAATCACCATACTACAGTTCAATACATAATCAATTTCCTTTTAAGGAAAACATGGGTGGAAACCCATGGATAACTAGGTCACGCGGTGGCCCGACCAACCTCACCCCCACCCTCATTCCCGGAGGGAGTCTTTAGGGACTTTTGGGGAGAGACCATACCGTCAGTCGAAGAGACCCGGATTTATTGGTCTACACAACACCACTGGATCATCTACATCTAGATAATTGCTCAAACGATGCCTTCAAACACCGATTCAAGACCGGACCCAACAACTATGGGAACGGTCGAACAACGAATGGGTCACGCAACGATTATTTTCACATCATCCTTACCCTCACTCCTGGAGGGAGACTCTTGGGACTTTTGGAAGAGATTTAGACTGCTCTACACCCCTGGTCCACCCGGTAGCCTCTCCCACACTCCGTAGCCTCTACCTGGTATACTCCCACGATCAGCACTGTCCGACGCATCGGAGGTACCTACAGATGGGAGCCCTCTGTCAGGACAGCTTTCCAACGCCGGGGAGTCCCTACTCGGATCCAACCAAAAGGGAGAACGATTCCCACGCCTGCAACATCATTCGTTAACCCTCTCCCGGGTAGTATCTACAACCCGATCTCCTCAACTCACCGCTCTACACCCTTGGTCCGCCGGTAGCCCTTTCCTCGGGTAGCCTCTACCTGGTATACTCCCACGATCAGTACTCTTCCGAATGCATCGGTGGTACCTACGGATGGGAGCCCTCTGTCAGGACAACTAAACCCGAGAAGTTCCTACGTCGGATCCAACGAAGGGGAGAACGATCCCATGTTTGCAAAGCGAAACCCAATGGAAAACAACTACTCTCGATACTCACTTATCGAGATATCAAAACACAGGCATAACAATACTCAACACACTCATATTAACCTTAAAATAGTCATAGTCCCTATACGGGAGTAACTACATGTTATATATGTGTCACTTTTAGCCTTCCGGGCACCTTTGGGACATTTCTAGCAGTTTTTCAACTTTTTCTTTTTTCGATCGGAACCGCTAAAATTTTAGACTTTTAGCTATCATCCTGAGCTTGAGAACTCCGATTGAAAATCTAACTGCACATTATGTGTCCTAATACCATTTCAAGCCACTCATGAAAATTTCATCGAATTCTGGTAACATTCAGAATTTGGCAGTTCCGAGTCGTATCCGGGTTTTGACCAAGCGAAAAGTCATGGGGAGACTTGACCAAGTCAAAGATGACTTTGACCAAGTCAAGTTTGACCATTGACTTGGTCAAATCATTTTGTTTGTTTGTGTGGTTAGGTTGACCCAAAGTCAAACACAAAAACCTAATTTTTTTAAGTGTGTGAGTGTGTGTGTGTGTGTGTGTGTGTGCAACCACTTGGACGTCCCCTTTCTTTCTTCTCTCCCCTTCTCTTCTCTTCTACACTCACTCACTCACTCCCTCTTATTTTCCACCATTAGAGCTAGTAGGAGAAGAAAAACAAGAAAGCCATTGAAGGGAAAAAGATTGGTAAGGGCTTGATCTACCTTCCCATGGTTTTTGTTTTGGATTTCCCCTTTTCTCTACCTCCCTCTCATGGCTTCTCCTCCCCTGTTTTCAGCCATATTAGGGCTGAGGGTGGTCTTGGTGGTGGTGGTCTCGGTGGCGGTGGTTTGGTGCGCGAAGGGCACCCGAGTTTCCTCCCTTTTCCTTTCCCTCCTTGTTGGTAAGTCCTTCTCCTCCCTATGCTTGTTTAGATGCTTGTTAGGGTGTGTATTTGGGTATGCATGCTTGCATGGGTGTTAGGGGGGTGTGGGTGGGCTGAGGAGGGGGTGGAAGTGTCACGCCCCAGGGCGGCCGTCCCCGGGTCGCGGCAAGTGTATACAAGATATCAGCAGTCTAAACAGGGAATCAATAAATCACTCTAAACAACAACTAAAATGACAACAACACAGATGAAAGCAAGGCTGACATAATATATACACAGATGCGGAAGCTAAAAGACTGAGTCTGTAATCCAAAAACATACTACAGACTCGATACAAATCAAATGTCCTGTGAGAGCCAATATATACACATACATCCAAATAATACACAACTGGGTGCCCAAGCACGGAAATATATACATACAATAAACAGGAAGGATGCTGATGGCCTCAGAAACTCGCGGGACGTAGCGCTACTCCGCTACTGGTGCAGTCGCTCAGGGAGCTCCTCCTTCAAGTCCTCCTCAGTAATCACTGGAAAAATATTATGCGAGGGGTGAGCCACACGCTCAGTGAACAGCACAACCCATGCATCACAGTTTATATTAACCACAATTAATCAACAATCAGCCTCAAAGTGGCATAACAACATAAATCCAGTAGTTCGTACATCGCCGAACCACCACACCCTCACCCTCACCCCTCAATAGGTGACATAGGATATTGGGACTTATAATCATCCATACACATCCATACACCCTCACCCTCACCCCTCAATAGGTGACATAGGATATTGGGACTGATAATCATCCAAACACATCCATACACATCCATACACCCTCACCCTCACCCCTCAATGGGTGACATAGGATATTGGGACTGACTAGGCTGTTAATCACCCTTGGTCCACCGATAGCCTCTCCTCCACACCGTAGCTTGCCTGGTTTACTCCCACATTCAGCACAGTCCGAGTCCAAGATCAGGAGGTGCCTACTGATGGGAGCCCTCTGTCAGGATAGCCTGTCTAACGCTGAGGAGTTCCTACACGGATCCAACGAAGGGAAGAGAAACAGCCTACCCACACGCATATGATCCACTCGGATCCGCTGACAACTCTAGTGTCTTGAGTTCATCAGAATTCCTTCAGGGCGCATAACCAAGATGCGGGGAACATGCATTAATATAGACGGGAAAAGAAACCTTGGGAGGGCACCATGAGGTCCCGATATAGGACATCCCGACAACCAAACAAGGAACACGGAGCACCCTAGCCCGGGTCTCAATGTTGACCTCGCAAGGTCCCTTAATATCCCTAAGGCATGCAATAATATTACAAGTTGCATTTAATTTAACAAATTAAACTAATAGGACGCATACAAAGGCCGAGGCTTTCCTAGCATGATAACAAGGTGACAAGATGCATGGCTCTTACACAACCTAAGGGTGCAAGTCCCTAGCATACTCAGTCTAGGGTAGCATGCATACTACATATCAATCATGCTTGCATGGATTACATATTAAAACAGATTAATATTAATCTATGGTGCCCAGGGGAGGACGGTATACGCCCAAGTGCATATAGCGCCTCCCAACTGGGTTGGATTGTCCCACTCACCGGAAGTCGGGTCGTCGCGCGACCGTCCGTCAAGATCTGCAAGACAGGGTATCAACTTGGTGAGTAAAATCCACAAATACACCAAAAATACTCTAAAAATACACAACACTCGGGCAAACGTACATACGGCCCATACGCACGCTAGCCCGAGCACCCCGGCTCACTCCCGAACTCCCCGGGCAGCCGCTCGCACGGCCACCCGCCCCGGGCGCACAGCCGAGCCCCGGCCCGAGTGCCCCGACGCACTGCCGAGCCCAGCCTGCACGTCCGGACTCCCTGCCGGATCACCTCGGGTGCACCGCGCGCTCGCTGCGCCCCAGCGCAGCAACCCGCGTGCACACCCGCATGGCCCGCGCCCCGCGCCTCGCCCCGCGCGCACTCCGCACGCACCACCGCTCGCCTCGCCGCGCGCACACACCCCGCGCGCACCACCGCTCGCCTCGCCGCGCACCACCGCTCGCCTCGCCTCGCCGCGCGTACACCTGCGCCTCTGCCCAACGCTCCGCGCGCATGCTCCTGCACGGTGCCCAGCGCCCCAGCTCCCAGCGCCCAGCACCCTCGCCCAGCACACTTAGCGCCCATACAGCCAGCACGCCCAGCGCCCAGCACACCCGCGCCTGCGCCACCCGAGCGGACGCCGCGCACACGTCCGCGCGCACGCACGCGCGCGCCCTGCCACTGCACGCCTGCTGCGCCTGCCTGCTGCGCTGCCTGTGCTGCCATGCTGCCTGAGACAACCAATCCCCTGCCCGAGCACTCTACCACCACCACCGGCCACCAATGGCCTCCGACCACCCCCAACCACCACCGACAGCCACCAGCCACTCTCCACACACAACCCCACCCTCCTAACATGCATCTAACATGAAAAAGGAGGAAAAGAACCCTTACCCAAGGAAAGGAGAGGAAAGAAAGGGAGCCGGAGGCTCTTCGTGCACCGAAACGCCTCCCAAAGGGTCTCCACCACCAAGACCTCTTCCCACCTCAAAAAGGGGCTGAAACAGGGGAGAATAGAGGGGGTTAGAGGGGGCCAAACTTGTCGGAACTCGAATCCGAGAACACCGGGGGATAGATCGGGACCGGATCTAACCTTTCTATGTTTTGAGTTTTAAGCTTCAAGCACCCTAGGTGGCTCAAAACTAAGAAAAGGAGAGAGGGGGAGAGAGAAAATGTGTTGGAGAAGATGATGAATAGTGCAGGGCAACTTTTTAGATTCACTTAAATAGTCAAACCAACTTTAATTAGGGCTAACCTAGGTTTAATTAGGTTTAAGAGAGGGTTAGGGTGATTTAAGTGAGCTTTGACTTGGGTCAACCCAACCACACAAAAAAACAAAAAGGGTTGACCAAGTCATGGGCCCACTTTGACCGAGTCAACTCTCCCAATGACTTCTCGCTCGGTCAAAACCCGGATACGCCCCGGAACTGTGAAATTTCAGAAACGTTACCGGAATTCGATGAAAATTTCGTGAGTGGCTTAGAATGGCACCAAGACACATAATATGCAGTTAGATTTTCAATCGGAGTCCTCTAGCTCAGGACGATAGCTAACAGTCCAAAATTTTAGCGGTTCCGATCGAAAAACGAAAAAAACTCAAAAACTGCTAAAATGCTCCAATGGTTACCAGCAGGCAAAAAGTGACACATATATAACATGAAGGGGCTCGGGCGTGCGTGCGGGGTCATGACCCGCGAGCGTGCGCGTGAGTCTGCACGCGCAGGCAGGCGCTGGCGCGCGCAGACGGGCGCGCTGGCGGGCGCACGCGCGTACGCGCAGGCGTGCGCGCGGAGTGCTGCGCTGGGGCGCAGTGCGCGCGGTGCGTGCGGGGGTGCGCACGGAGTGCTGCGCGGGGGCGCAGTGCGAGCGGGTACGCCAGGGCTGGACAAGCGGTGCGTGCGCGCGCCCGCGAGCGTGCACGCGCGCGGCGGCGTGTCTAGGCACCCGGGCAGGGGCACAACAACGCGTCTGGGCGCGCGGGCAAGGGCATGGCAGTGCGCCCAGGGCACAGGGGCCCGTGTGGGCTTGCGCATTCGTGTGTGCGCGTGCGGGTGGCCGTGCGTATGGCTGCCCCTGGGTTCGGGAGGGTGTCGGGGCACTCGAACTCGCGTGCGTACGCGCGTGCTTGCATGCGTGCGGGCCCGTATGCATGCTTGTCCGAGTATTGGGTATTTCTAGTAAATTTTCATATGTATTTGTGTAGTTTACTCACCATATTGAATGCCCCTGTCTTGCAGATCTTGACGGACGGTCACGCAACGACCCGGGTTTCGGTGAGTGGGACAATCCAACCCAGTAGGGAGGCGTTCGATGCACGTAGACGTGCATTGCCCCCCCCTGGGGCACCATAATTGCATATTAACTAGTAATCAATGTAGCTATGCATGCATGATTAATATGATGTATCCATGCCACCTTAGACTTGTATGCTAGGGAAATGCACCCTTATGTCATGTATAGAGGCCTATGCATGCCTAGACACCAAGCCCCGAACTATGCATGTTTCCATCTAGTTTAATCTAATTAAATCAAAATGTGAGCATATAGTTATAAGCATGCCTTAGAGAATATTATAACCTTGTTGTTATAATATATGTCTCCCCGCATCTTGGTTATGCGCCCTGGAGGAATTCTTGAGAATTCATGGCATTATTAGCGTTACAAATCGGTGTCGACGGATCCAAGAGGATCGTATCTGTGTGAGTAGGCTGTCTTCTCCTTTTGGTTGGATCCGATGTAGGGACTCCCCGGCGTTGGCTGACCTGACAGAGGGCTCCCATCCGTAGGTACCTCCGATGTGTCGGACAGTACTGATAGTGGGAGTGGACTAGGTGGAGGCTACGAGGGTGGGAGAGGCTACCGGGTGGACCAGGGGTGGAGAGCGGTCTAGTATGCCCCAAGAGGCCCATGTCACCCCCCGGAAAGGGTGAGGGTGAGGGGGGGAGGTGGGTTGGCGATGAAACGACCCACTAGAATGTGTTGTTGCTCCCGTGTTAGGGACTATAAATTATATAAGGTTGATATGAATTGTGATGCATGGGTTGTGCTATTCACTGAGCGTGTGGCTCACCCCTCGCATATATTTTTCTCCAGTGATATCTGAGTCGGATCTGAAGGAGGAGCTCCCCGAGGCACATCAGCAGTAGCGGAGCAGCGTCACGTTCTGCGAGTGAGAGGCCATCAGCATCCCCTTTTGATTGTATGTATTGTATTCCGTGCTTGGGCACATACTTGTATTTGGATGTCATTGTATATATTGGCTCTCACAGGACAGTTGATTATGTATCGGGTCTGTAATATGTCTTTGAATTACAGACTCAGTCGTTTGAGCTTCCGCTATTTGTATATATTATGTCAGCTACCTTATTGTCTGTGTTGTCATTTTTTATGTTGTTTAGAGTATGTTATTGATCTCCTGTATAGACTGCTGATATTATATATACTTGCCACGCTTCGGGGACGGCCGCCCTGGGGCGTGACACTACACAAGTTAGAGGGTCGTAACATCGCCGACCCACCCCGCCCTCACCCTTTAGGGGTGACATGGGCCTTTGGGACAGACTAGACTGCTCTCTGCCCTTGGTCCACCCGGTAGCCTCTCCCACACTCCGTAGCCTCTACCTGGTATACTCCCACGATCAGCACAGTCCGACGCATCAGAGGTATCTACAGATGGGAGCCCTCTGTCAGGTCAGCTTTCCAACGCCGGGGAGTCCCTACTCGGATCCAACCAAAAGGAGAAGACAGCCTACTCACGCGTATACGATCCTCTTGGATCCGTCGACAACGATTTCTAACACTACTAATGTCATGAATTCTCATGAATTCCTCCAGGGCGCATAACTAAGATGCGGCGAAACATATATTATAACAACAAGGTTATAATATTCTCTAAGGCATGCTTATAACAATAAATTCTCATTTGATTTAAATAAATTAAACTAAATGGGAAACATGCATAGATAGGGCTTTCCAATCAAGGGACATGGTGTCTAGGCATGTATGGGCCTCTATACATGTTATATGAGTGCATATCCCTAGCATACAAGGTCTAATATGGCATGGTTACATCATATTAATCATGCATTGCATAGTTTTTCACACTATAGCTAGGGGGCCCCATCGATGCGCGACACGCGTCTACGCGGGTCGAGCGCATCCCTAGAGAGGGGGGGGGGATTGGAATCGAACCACTCACCTTACAACCCGGGACCTCGCGCATCCCATCCGACGAGATCTGCAAGGTAGGGGCATCCAATTTGGTGAGTAACAACACAATTTACACATAGAAATTTACTAGAAATACCAAATACTCGGACAAGCATGCATACGGACTCGCACGCATGCGAGCACGCGAGCCCGAGTGCCCCAACACCTACCTGAACCTTCGGGCAACCACACGCATGGCCCCCCGCACGCGCACGCACGCATACGCACGCACGCACGCGCCCCAGCACCTACCCGCGAGCCCAGATGCGCTGCCTCGCGCCCCCGCCCGCACTGCGCGTCCACCCCACGCGCCTCAGCACGCGCACGCACGCGCGCGCACGCACTGGCCCCCAGCCCCGCGCCCAGGCGCACTGCCCCACGCGCACCCCCGCTCGCGCCAGCACCCGCACGCACTTGCGCGACCACTCCGTGCGCACCCGCGCGCTTGCGCGCACGCACCCGCGAGGGTCTGCCCGCCCTACAGCGCCTGCCAGAGCCCTCCTGCGCGCGCCTGCACGTGCACGCGCGCAAACGAATCCCGATGCGCGCCCAGCCAACCCTAACCCCATTTTAACCCTCCCCAACCCCTCACACACACCCTAAACCATCTACCTAGCATGCATAACCTCCCCAACCATCCCAACAGCCCTTAAGCCATGAAAAAAAACAAGAAAAGAAGGGGAGGAGCTCACCTTGGGAGGGGGAATGAAAGGGGGAGACTCGGGGGCTCTCGATGCACCCGCGACCACCTCAACCACCACCACCACCACCACTACCTCTTCAGCCTCTCCTCAGCCTCCTCCTTGGCTGAAAATCAGGGGGGAAGGATCATGAGGGGGAGCTTGAGAGAAGAGAAGATCAACAACAACAACACATGAACAACCCTTCTCTTCTTCCTTCACCATCTCCTTCTCTTTGGGGAATTAAAACAAACACCTAGGGGGGGCTTTGAAAAGAGAGAAGAGAGGGCCAAGAAATGGACGTGGAAGTGAGAGGGAGAGAGAGAGAGAGAGAAGATATTTTGGGGGCACATAAATATCTAAAGAGGGATGGAAATGACCATTTCATCCCTGACTTAGAAATTCTGCGCATGCTTCACTGGAACAGCCATAACTTCCTCAATATAGCTCCGAATTGCACAATTCAAAGTCCGTTGGAAAGCTAAGAAGATTATCTACAACTTTCATGTTCATTCCAAGATCAAATAATCTCTCCAGCTATTCCGAAATTAGAGCTAAACATAGAACAGGGCTGCTGCCAGAATTTCCCTCCCCGGGGTATACTTGGAAAAATACCCATAACTTTTACTACAAGAATCCAGTTGATCTAATTCTACTTTTGTACGAAAGCTAACTCAAAACTGGACATCTCATAATAAAATCATATTTAAACCTCTTCATCTTGGATTTTAACAAAATCAAATCCAAATACCAAATTGGAAATACATAACTTCGAGGAAAAAAATTATGTAACCAAATTTTTAAATTAGAGCTCTCCAAACGACACAGGCACAACAATTAATTCATTAAACATGAAGAAAGAAAGTTGTAAGCAATTAATTCATTTGTTGTTTAGTTTGATTCATAGGTTGTATAGTTTGATTGTGGAGTTCAATTAATAGGTTGTGTTATTTGATTATTATATTTTATAATTCAATTTAAATGTTGTGTAGTTTGATTCATATGATATATATACATTTCGGTTTATCGGTTCACATTTTGTATATATATTTACTTTGAAGCATAAGAATTTATGTTTGACTCATTCACTGTTTGGGTGACTTATTGAGTACTTCAATTCATTTCATGCATTTGTTCAAATCAATTTGTTCATTGTTCAATTCGATACAAAAGTTCAAGTCATTCATTGTTTAGTTTGATTCATGAGTCTTTAGTTTGATTTCCTCATTGTTCGGTCTAACTATAAACACTTCACTTTAATTGACTCATTCATTATGGTGTGTATATATGTACCTTTAAGTTTATAGCTGAAACCTTCGACGCAGGCTTTGGTGGCTCCGGTGTCCCAAAAACGTTCCAGAACTTCAGCGTCTCGTCCCCCGCATCCGATGCCACCGTACAGCCATCTGGACTCTGCAAATTTTGATCAAAGCCATGTCAAGAACACTATACAATTTCAGAATATGTAAAACATGGTAAACCTACTAAACCATGAGAGGGCTCACCTGGGCCATGAAGAGCACTCGCGAAGTGTGTCCGGTGAGCTCCGCGACCTTAACCATGGAAGGGTACTTCCACAGTGTGAGCTGGTTCTGCGCGAATCCGTGCGAGCTCAGCAACTCCCTCTCCGTCTTGTTCCAAAGCAGCGCGCACACCTGCGACCCCGTATCCACCGAGTTCAGGCACGACCACATCTGCGTGTTCCAGAACTTTATGCACCGGTCCCCGCCTCCCCCTCCCGATGCCAATAGGTTGCTCTGGAACGGGCACCACGCGAGTGCCTTGACAGCCGCCGTGTGGTTCTCGAACCGGTGCAACCACTTGTTCGGCCCGCCTGATGACGACCGGTCCCATATGTGAATCAAATTGTCATTGCCTCCGCTTGCAAGGTGTTGGCCCAAGCTCGACCACTTGAGTCCGCACACCTCCTCCTGGTGCCCCCTGCACGTCTTGACAATGCTCGACCGGACCTGAGCATCGTTGTTGACGATCAGGCCGTCCATCCTGCCCGTCGTGAGGATGTGGTTGTTCCACGCGAGCGCGCCCACACGTGACCGGTGCCTGCTGTAGAGTGTCCTCAAGAGGCACATCGCGGCGGAGTCCCAAAGCTGCACCTCGGAGTTGTTCAGCCCGACCGCGATGTGTCTCCTGTCCGATGCCCACCTCACGCTGGTGACCAGTCCGGCCTCCTCGTCGACGCTCAGCAGCTCAGATGTCAAACCGTCCAATGCGTCCCACAAGTAGACCGTGTTTCCTAGTGCGATTGACAACACGTTGTCGCTCCCCCAATCTAACAAGTTCAAGTAGTAGTCATCGATGAGGCCCGGCGCGTCTAGTGTCCCCTCCGCGTCCTAGCAAAGTAGGTTGTTCAATTCATCAGTGGAGGTGGTACTAAAGTAACATCAATGGATACTTAGATTGATTGCTTACTTGAGGAATGTATCGGCAGGGCTTGGCTGAGGACTTGGGAAGATGAGAAGAGCAGACCTCGGTGAAGATCATCCCCTGAATGGATGCGGAGGGTTTGCTCTTGAAGGCGAGGATGCAAGTCTGGTTGTTCAAAAGGGTCTCTGCAAGGCACTTGCGATAGGCCTCTTTTGATGGCGAACGCATCGAAGAGTTCTCTTTTTCTTTCCTTCTTCCCTCTGTTAGCAAGTAGTGGGCCATGTCGAAGTCCATTGAAGATCGGTTGGGGATGAAGCGATCGCTCTGCAAGAACCGGAGATGTATGAACATTAGAATTACAGAACGTGAAGAAGAGAAACCTAAAAGACGTAAAATTTAAATGAGGAAACCCAATAAGAGAAAACATATGATGTGAGAAAGAATGCTCAGATGGCATAAAGGGAAACCAATAAGAGAGATTTCTGGGAAAAACAGATGCCCAATGTGGATTCAAGCTAAAAAACAATGAGGGATCAGATCAGATGACCCATTAAAAAAAACACAGAAAAAATGTTCAGATGTGGATTCAAAACTAGAGAAAATGAAGAACCCATATCATGAATCACATAAAACAATACTAGAATCAATCAAGAGAAGAAATTTAAACAATACTAGAATCAATCAAGAGAAGAAATTGAGGACTCACGTCCTGTCTTGAAGGGGGGTTTCGAGGGAGGATATGCTCGCGAAGGGGTCGGCGAGACCTGGCATATGAGAAAGACCCTGCATCCATGATGTTAAACAAAACCCAAAAAATACAATAAACAAAAAAAACTAATAAACCAATAATCAAAACCTGCAAAACAAACAAAAATGGTTATAGCAATAGAAAGAAAAACCCAGATACAGAATCTGCAAAACAAAGGGGTTAGATCAACAAAAGAAACACAATTAGAATCAAAACAATGTGAGAGAGAAAGATTGAGCGATTGTGAGGATCAGTGAAGATTGAGCGATTGTGAGAAAACCTTGCTTTGTTTGTGAGGAGGATGTGATTTGATGGGGGAACTATTTATGTGCGCATGATTTTATAGGGTTTTCAACGGTTAATTTTGATCATTTGTCTGAAATTGGAAATACTTTGAACATAGGTTTATTTTGACTGCAACGGTCATAAATTCAAAAACCCATTCAAATTTGATGTGGGTCATGCCAAATACGGGTCGGTAATTCTATAAATAAGGACCAGATTTATTTAAGAAATATTTTTAGGCACTTTTAGTAAAATAACCTTGACTAATTTTTTTAAATTTCACTTTTAACCTCCCCTATTTTTATTTGGAGATTATGATCCTGATTTTTATTTTAATTTCACTTTTAACCTAAGAATTACCATATATAGAATGAGGAGTTTGGATTTAGTGAGGACTGACTTCGGTCAATCTGGCTACTATTGAACTACACAACCTATGAATCAAACTACACAGTCTATGAATTAAACTGCATAACCTATTGTGAAGATAAAAATATGTACGGTGTTAAATAACGATATGTGTCAAGCCAGGACAGGTATGGGCCATCACGTCTAGAATCCGAAAATTCGAATTTGAACTCTAGATATCATGAGAACACTCCTGAGTAGGTGTGACACGATTAGATCGAGGGTCTAGTCAGACAGTCTAACACCTCGTGGGCGAATGTCACCTCGAGTAGTCAAGGCATGATTACATATAAGATCTTATCGGACGACCTTGCACCTCGTAATTAAATGAATAGGTGAGGCACGACCAGATTGGAGATCTGGTCGGACAGTCTTACACCTCGCTGGAAAACACTTACGAGCGCATTAAGTGAATGATCAAGCCAAGGACCACGAGGACTAAAGGAACAGTTTGACATCTATAACGCTTATAACTGTCAGGCAGAGAACTAAGGCCCATTACCCACAGAATGTGGGTGATTAAGGGCACATTGAGCTGAATTAAAGCATGGCGGTTACTGCTAAAACCGCCCACTAAGCAGTCATTGGGGAAAGTCGTTACAAAAGCTAAGAAGATAGTTGCAACGGCTATCTAGGCTGCCAAACCCTATAAAAAGGGAGGTGACCGAGGAGTTAATGTATCTAACTTTTCTACACTCGATCCACCAAATTAGTGAGATTTTCCTTGAATTCCCTTACTGACACATCTCTTCGAAGGTCCTTTGGCTGGCACCACACCGGTGTCCCCCTAATTCACTTTTTGAGTGCAAGATCCATCCTTAAGCGGGTCTGGATTTGAGAAGAAAGGCTCCAAAGGTAGATTGTTTAATTGAAGGGGAAAAAATCCTCTTCACCTATGAATCATTATGCAATCAATTGTTGGGTACAGTGTCACTCTCTGATTGAATCCAGATAAGCCTGGGTTTGGTTAACATTATCAATATCTAATAGGAGAGTGATACTTATAACAAACAATTGACTGTGTTGTTTGATTCATAAACTGTGTAATTCAATTCATAGGTTGTACAACTCGATATCGATCGGACTGCCTGAAGCTAGTCTTGACTTGATCCATATTCTGAGAGAGGACAAAGGACAGTTTAGGAGACATTTTTTTTTGTTTGTGTGTCATGTCAATGGAAGGTGGTTGCATTTTAGTCATGCTAAATTCTTAATGAATAAAAAAACTGTGATTTTTCCATTGGATTTTAAGAAATGATGTTACACGAAATCTCATATCGATCACATATGGAGGCGATCATGTTCATCTTTGGGTCTCATCCTGAATTTTAGTGTTGGAAGGTAACATCAAAATGAGTGCGTCACGTATAGCCGTGGAGTGGGTGGTTGGTCAAGATAGGCAAGTGTCCAAAAACATCCAGGATTTTCTAGGGTTTCCAAATATTAATTTTGACTTTTTGTTTGAGATTGGAAATATTTTCAACATAGGTGAATCTGCAACAGTTATAAATTTGAACCAACAAGGTTCGGCTAAATACGGGTTGGGTTAGTCCACAGATCCGTTCGGCCCTGGTTGAATAGCATAGATGCATTTATAGAAAATGTTAAATTTTTTTTAATCGAAATATATATTTTGCTAAGGTGAGTATATGCTATGATAATTTTCTGTTGATGCTTATGGGATTGAAATTGGGGCTCGAATAAAAACTATATGTAACAACACTCCGGTCCATTTGCGGTCACGTATGTAGTGCAAAGACGATCCCCCACTTAAATCTGTCAATTATCTGAAAAAAATATGTATCTGATCAGGATCAATATCCACAAATTTAAAAATGATATGATATCCGAAAATCCGTATCATATTTGAAAGAGTGCTGTTATGAGAATCTTCTTGGCGATTGTGAGGATCAGTGAAGATTGAAGAGAGATTGAGCGATTGTGCGAATTTCATTTGTGAGGAGGAAGTGTTTCGATGGAGGGGGCTATTTATGTGTGCATGATTTTCTAGGGTTTTGACTATTTGTGTTGAATTCGAAATACTTTGAACATAGTTTTATATCGACTGCAATGGTTATAAATCTGGATTACACATTCAAATTTGATGTGGGACTTGCCAAATACGGGTTCGGTAATTCTATAAATAAGAACTAGATTTTATTAATTTTCGTAAATCACACTGGCTATTTTTTTAATTTCACTTTTAACCCTCTCTATTTTTATTTGCAGTTCGGACTTTGATTATTTTTTTAATTTCATCTTTAATATGAGAAATACCACAAAGAGAGGGGTCTGGATCTAGTCAAGACTGACTTCAGTCAGTCCAGTTAGTATAGAACTGCCAGCCTATGAATCGAACTACACAGCTTATTAAATAAAATTTCATAGTATATGAATCGAACTGCATAAGTGTCACTCTCCTATTGGAAATTGATGGTGTTGACCAAACTGTGGATCCAATAGGAGAGTGACATTGTTCTCAACAATTGGTTATGTAGTTCGATTCATAAATTGTGTAATTCAATTTTTAAACCGTGCATTTTGGTATTGACCAGACTGGAGACAATCCTGATTGATTCCGGATTCCCAAAGGTGACAAAAGTCTGTTTAGGAGATAAATTTTTTTGTTTGTGTCTCATGTCAATGGAAGGTGGTTGCATGTTAGTCATGTTAAGTTCTTAATGAATAAGAAATTTGTGATTTTTCCATCCGATTTTAAGAAATGATGTTACAATAAATCTTATATACAACACATATAGAAGTGATCAAGTTCATGTCTCGGTCTCATCTTGAATTTGAGTGTTGGAAGTAACATAGAAATGAGTGTGTGCATCTAGCCCGTGAAGTGGGTGGTGGGTTTCTTAGAGTAGTGTCCTAAAAACCATGACTTATATAATAAACTCTATTATTAAGATGGTTCTAGCATTTTGATGAGAATTATTATTGGTAAATGCTTGCATTATATTATTTGAAATATTGTGCTTGTTTTAATATAGTCTTTTAATTTACACTGTAGATAATCTGGTGTGTAGAGTTCGGCTTACACACGGAAGATCAGATTATCGGTTCCCTGTGAATTATAAGTTGAGATTCACAACTTTAAATGGACTTGGATAATCCATTGGATAAAGGTTGTAGTGCAATTCATCTTATATAGTCTATCTTGACTATTAAAGACCAGTTTATAGGTTTTTGGGTGATTGTGCTAGTACACCATGTGTGTATTGAACGGACCAAGTTGGGGTAATTATTTTTGTACTGACTAGATAAAATAATTTACACCCCATGTTTATTATGATTGCTTATGCTCTTAATCCTAAAATGGTTCTTAGACATGTGCATTTGTTATTTGTCATTTTGATTCATTAAAGAGTGAGATTCTCCTATGGATCAATAGACTCGGTGAGTTGGGTGACAATAATACTTGTATGATGAATATTTGCTATTGATGGAATCCACGTCTCCTATAAGAGATTGATGATACTCTCTTGAGGATACTTATAAGTTTTGGTCATGTCTAATCTGGCAGGTGAATTTAACTATCCAACATGTCAAACCAGTAATAATTATTTCATAACGAGTATTGGAATCTTAGCGTAGAGAGATATTAAGCATATAATATAAGGAGCTCGAAATATTATTTTGAGATTAGTGTATTTGGAGTGCAGTCATAATTTTTTAGTGGGTTAAATTATGACTTATGGGCCTTTGGTTTTTAATTCTAGGTTGAGTTATGGTACCTAGGCCCATATGAGCCAATTACTGATTTCTCCTTTAGGTCCCTGCCCTAGCCTATAAATATGTGGCTTCCTCTCTCTTTCAAAATGTATATGATTTCCGCCGAAATCAAAACCCTAACCCTAGAAACCCTTTAGGATCTTTGGATCTAGAAAAGGTAAGGAAAGGAGAGAAAGAGAGCAAAGGGATTCGCGGCTGCTGTTCGAAGCAAGAAGGAGACCACACTCCACCGCGAATCTACAACATAGGAAGGACATACGATAGAAAATCTGAGGTTCCGATCGAGCAATATGTCGTCGTCTTTTAGATCTGATCTTCCTCTTCGGCAGAACTTTGATTTGGGTTCTAAAGGAAAACCCTAATTCCTCCTCGTAGTGTTTGCATGAAAAAGATTTAATAATTTTTTTTATCCGATCTATACCTCAATCGTCGGATCTTGACAGTCGGGATTTAATTTTTCCCAACAGGGTCAGGATAGGCAAGAATCCAAAGAGATATGAGATTTAGGGTTTCCAATGGTTATTTTGAATTTGTCTGAAATTGGACATATTTTCAACATAGGTGATTATGCAACGGTTATAAATTTGAACCAGTAGGGTTCTGCTAAATATGGGTTGGGTTAGTCCACAGATCCGTTCGGCCCATTATTCAATCAGGGCACTGATCCACTTGGTCCATTGGATAATGTTACGTCCAGTTCATGTTCAAGCCCTAAATCCAGTCCATAAGTGTCTTGGATTTTTTAAAAATAGTATACATCATCAAATAAGGTAAGTGTTTTCATATAAAATGAAACATATATTTTGATGAATTGCATAGATGCATTTATGGAAAATGTAAATTTTTTTTTATCAAAGCATATACTTTGCTAAGGTGAGTATATACTCTGATAATTTTCTATCGACGCATATGGGATTGGAATTAGGGCTGAAATAAAAACTGTGTGCAACAACAGTCCGGTCCAATTATAGTCACGTATGTAGTGCAAAGACGGTCTCCCACTTAAGTCTGTCAATTATCCGAAAAAAAAATTTATCTCATCAAAATCCATGTAGTACAAAGACGGTCTCTCACTTATGTAGAACGGGTTCATCAAAGTGAAAGCAGGCGTAGCCATATTGATATCAACCATTGGCATTCCCTTCGATGTTCTAATGATTTATAGATGGTCTTTTGGATGAGCTCATTTGATTAATAAACAAATGAGCCGAGCCTGAATACCTTTTAAATCTTGGTTTGCAATTGAACCTAGCTCGAGCCGAGTCTGAGCCTATATGAGCTCGTTACTTAACATAAAAAGGGGGAAACAAAAAAATCCGAGCCGAGTTCAAGCCCAAGCTTATGTTATTTTCACATGTATAAAGTGATGTGATTTATGAAATGTGACTTCTCATATGCTAAACAAGTTTTTTTTTTTTTTTAGCTAAACGAGTCCGAGCTGAACCTTGGTTCGAGCTTCGGCTTGGCTCGTTTAACGAGCTGAACCAAGTTTCAACCGAGCTTTTCACGAGCCAAATGAGTCGAGCTTGAACATGAAATTAAGCTCAGTCCCAAGCTGAGTCAAGCTCGAGCAGAGCCTCATACTAAACGAGCCAAGCTTGAACAAGTCAAAACCCTGCTCATTTAGCTCATTTACCATGCCTAATGGTCGTTATGCGTAATCGTTTCTCTCGTTTTCACATTCATCAGGAGCTCGATCACATTCAACATTAAGCACTGGTTATGCGATACACTAATTCTTCGCCAAAACAAGTTCATTGTAAAGTATGATTTTGGACTTTAATTCTTTTGAAAATATTCTCAACATAGGTGAATCTGCAGCGGTTATAAATTTGAACTAGCAGGGTTCTGCTAAATACGGGTTGGGTTAGTCCACAGATCCGTTTGGCCCATTCTTCAACCAAGGCACTGATCCACTCGGTCCATTAGATAATGTTACGTCCAGTCCATGTTCAAGCCCTAAATCTAGTCCATAAATGTTTTTAATTTATTAAAAATAGTATACCTTATCAAATAAGGTAAGTGTTTTTATATAAAATGAAACATATATTTTAATGAATTGCATAGATGCATTTATGGAAAATGTGATTTTTTTTTTTATCGAAGCATACACCTAAAGTGAGTATGTGCTCTGATAATTTTCTATCAATGCATATGGGACTGGAATTGGGGCTGAAATAAAAACAGTGTGCAACAACACTCCGGTCCAATTATAGTCACGTATGTAGTGCAAAGACGGTCTCCCACTTAAGTCGGTCAATTATCTGAAAAAAAAATTTATCTCATCAAAATCCATGTAGTGCAAAGACGGTCTCTCACTTATGTAGAACGGGTTCATCAAAGTGAAAGCAGGCGTAGCCATATCGATATCAACCATTGGCATTCCCTTCGATGTTCTAATGATTTATAGATGGTCTTTTGGATGAGCTCATTTGATTAGACAAATGAGCCAAGCTTGAACACCTTTTAAAGCTTGGTTTGTAAATGAGTCAAGCTATAGCCTATACGAGTTCATTACTTAACATAAAAAGGGGGAAACAAAAAATCTGAGCCAAGCCCGAGCCCGAGCTTATGTCATTTTCACATGTATAAGGTGATGTGAATTGTGAAATGTGACCTTTTAAATGCTAAATAAGTTTTTTTTTTTTTTTTAGCTAAACGAGTCTGAGCCAAGCATTGGTTTGAGCTTCGGCTTGGCTCATTTAACAAATGAGCTGAGCCGAGCTTCAACCAAGCTTTTCACGAGCCAAACGAGCAGAGCTTGAACACGAAATTAAGCTCAGTTCTGAGCTAAGTGGAGCCTCATACTAAATAAGCAGAACTTGAACAGGTCAAAACTCCGCTCGTTCGGCTCATTTACCACCCCTAATGGTTGTTATGCGTAATTGTTTCTCTCGTTTTCACATTCATCAGGAGCTCGATCACATTCAACATTAAGCATTGGTTATGCGATACACTAATTCTTCGCCAAAACAAGTTCATTGTAGAGTATGATTTTGGACTTTAATTCTTTTGGAACAAGGAATTTCATAACGAGTGGTAGTTGTTTAAAGAAGTCTGGAATTACAGACAATAAACTCTGATGCCAATCCTCTACATCTTTATCATCAAAATAAATCAAAATTAAAATCTTTAATTGACTAAATTAGCCCTTAAATCGTCCCCTTCAGACTTCAGAGTCAGGGTCATTCTCCCTGTTTTTATGTAGAAATATAATTTTTTTGGATGTCAATCAATCCAACTTTTCAAGGGATGAGTTATTGGTGGATTTGGGCAATTCTTTGAAAAAGCAAAAATGAAAAAAATTAGCATTGAAAATAGAGATTAAAAATCATATAGTAAATACAGATAAAAAGGTCTAAAATCGTATTTCCGTACACCGCGGCTAATAGAACATCCATACAATCATTTAGCAATGTTTAAACATTTAAGCATGATAGGAGGGAAAAAAAAAAACATTACAGTTGTGGAACAGAAGCATTTAAGAAGAAAATCTCAGTCAATCAAGCTCAACAGAAATACATTCAGGTCTGGGATATTCAGCTCGACCTCCTTTAATTTGGTGCCTTCGCTGCCACTAAAATTGTTGGAGTCTCCTCATCATTCGTCCCATTCACAGCCTTCATGTAAGAAGTAGATCCCCTGGGAAGCTTGAGCCTCTCCTCCTCTTCCTCCTTCTCAAGCTTCTTGTTTTTTTTTTGAAAATAGATAGATCTTACTACCGGTACTTCTTGTTCTCAAGCTTCTTGTTGAGGTCCCTCATATCATCTATGCATGACCCATCAAGCACCTCATCATTCATAATCTTGTCCAGAAGCGCCTTCAATTCCAACTCCCAGATCACCTTATGTTGGCATGTTGCTTTTCGAGTGTGCTCTTCAGCTTCTCATTCTCCTCGCCATGATTTGTTGTCCCTTAGAAAAAAAAAATCAAACTCTATTTGGAAAGAGAGCCATGAAACTCTATTTGTATATTATATGTTGTTATTGTCATGTGTTGTTTGTTTGTTGATTGTCATGTCCCACTTTCAGTCCCAGTCAAGTCCTCGATTGAGTCCCACGAATCAGTCCCAGTCCAGAGTCCAGTCCTAGGTATGAAGTGGATTGCGAAGGAAAAAAAAACAGATGAAGGAAAAAATCACAAATTTTTTCTATGGATGAAAGAAGTTAGAGAGGGGTTTTAAAGCTTCAAAATTCCCATCAGTCGAAAATAGGGGATTGGGATGAAGAAGCAGCTCATCCAAAGGTTTGGGTGGACAGGGGTAGTTTGGTCATTTTTAGGGGTCTTTTTGAAATTTTGTTAAATGTTAGGGGATCATATGAATATACATTTTCAGCCATATGTTAAGTCACGGAATGTTCTTGGAATATTCTTAAAAAATAGACGGTAAATTAACTCAGGGGGCTACATGATTAATCAGAATAAAAATTAGAGGGTTATATGTAGGGGTGGTAAACGAGTTGAACGAGCCGAGCTTTAACCTGTTCAAGCTGAACTCGTTTATTATCAGGCTTGGCTCGGCTCAGGACCGAACTTAATTTTGTGTTCAAGCTCAACTCGTTTAGCTCGTGAAAAACTTGGTTGAAGTTCGGCTCAGTTTGTTTGTTAAACGAGCTAAGTCGAAGCTCGAATCAAGGCTCAGCTCGGGCTTGTTTAGCTAAAAAAACTTATTTAGCTTTTGAAAAGTCACATTTAACAAATCGCATCATCTTATACATGTGAAAATGACATAAACTCGGACTCGGGCCCGACTTGTCTACAAACTGAACTTTAAAAAGTGTTTAGACTTATTTGTCTAATCAAATGAGCCCGAACAAACTTTAATCGAGCCAAGCCTGAGCCGAGCCGGAGGCTCGTTTACCACCCCTAGTCATATGAATTTTTAAAAAAATGAGGGGTCAATCTGAATATATGTGAACTTAATTTGAATATATGTGAACTTTGAGGGGCTATATACATTTTTCCCAAAAAATAAATGTATCTTCTTTGAAAAGATTATACACAAGGCGTGATATATCTTCTCTATGTGAACCTTTTGACAGGACCAAATAAGACTTTCTCAATATGCAGTATCGAATTAGAATTAATTGAATAAAACAGGGGGATCTTGTTAATGGAAGGTGGCTGTTAGTCTTTTTAAGTTCTTAATGAATATAGTTTTTCGGACTTTTCTTTTGGAATTAAGAAATGATGTTACATGAAATATTATATAGATCATATACAGAGGTGATCATATGGTTCATATATGTTTGGGTGTCATCCTAAATTGGAGTGTTGGAAAGTAACATCAAAATTAGGGTCCGACTTACCTATTGAAGGGGTGGTTGGTCGGATAGACAAGAGTACCCAAAAAAGCTCATGGATTGGGTAAGGGTGATGGTGGGATGAGGTAAATACTCACATATACATCATGTAATTGCGGAAGATAGTTTGTGCTTAGAAGTGTAAAACGTGTGAGACGGCATAACACGACACATTAAGGGGATATGTTTCCTACTGGTCAAGCCCAATGGCACGTTGGCCCATTCTGACACGGTATGGTGTGTGTATATACATCAAGTATATATAATATGGTTGTCTGTATAAACATATATGTAATATGTGTGTATATATATTTTGGATATAATATTAAGAAAAGTTAAGTTTAAAGTTTAAAAATAAATTATTTTTTAAAAAAATGGTGGGCCGGTGTGACACAACCCATTAAAATTAACGGGACAGCCTAGCCCGGTAGCCCGTTTGCCCTTTTACTTAATGAGTTGGGATAGGTCGGCAAAACACAGCTTGTTTTTACATCTCCAATTTGTGTTTATACGTAAGTACAACTGTTGTAAACTAAGATGCATTTTAAATCAGTGGCATTACATAATTGTTGAGATGTGTGTGTTGTTATATGATGCATACATAAAGGGGTTTCCAATAACAATTTTTTTTAGAATGAAAGACGGATTTTCCTTTGTCCATGGACCACCCTCAAGGACATGAAATGAATCCAATCTCTCTTTGACAAAAATATAAAACATTAAAATATTAACCCTTGTGATTAAAAACTAATTGTATAAATAAAATTGACCAATCAAATTGCATTAACATCAACACTTGCAAGATATGGGAAGAAAATGAATAAACAAAACTGCAAATCCATTCAGATCACTAAAAAAATTATCCCTTTGAGTTTATTTTGATGAATCATGGTTTGGACTACAACTCATACAGGTTGGAGTCGGATTGGAGGTTCTGAACCCAATTCAAAAATCAAAAGAGACTAACACAAATCTAATCCTACCCGGCATGACCTAACCAGGAGGAGCATTTTGTTGAGGTTTCTCTCATATCATCTATGCAATTCCCATCGAGCGCCTCACCATTCAAAATCTTGCCCATGAGTACCTTCAGTTCCAACTCTCAATTCAACTCTCAATTCACCTTGTTATGCTTTCCTGTGCCTCGGCTAGTTTAGCCTGCAATCTGTAAGGTGGATGATGGTGCACACTTCCACATCACATAGTGTGCTCATCTCATCCACTTTCTTCAATAATCTATTCTCCCTCTTCCCATAGGAATACTTCCTTGTGGCGATCATGACTTTATCAATGAATTCGGGCTTGAGCTTCCTCCTCATCCTATCAGATGGCCATAACATGTATCTATCATGACAAATTATTCAAAAATAGAATAAGTTTAATAGAGGCATACCTGCTCGTCGCATTCAAATAGATAGTAAAAAAGCATTCATTCTTATTGTTTATACGGATAACAACCACACCCTCTGTTTCCATTTCGAAAGCACGAATGTATGTCGAATTTCCTGTATTTTGGAGCTTTCTTCCATGTGGATTCAAAGAGTTTATGAGATCTCAACGCTAGTTGGATCTTTTTACCCGTTTTTCGCCTGCGTTAACATCTCATTCATTTTCTTCAATAATCCGTTCCCCCTCTTCCCGTAGGTGATCGTGACTTTGTCAATGAATTTGGGCTTGAGCTTCCTCCTCATCATATCGAATGGCCATAACACGTATCTATCATGACAAATTATTCAAAAATAGAATAAGTTTAATAGAAGCATACCTGCTCGTTGCATTCAAATAGACAGTAAAAAGGAATTCATTCTTGTTGTTTATATGGATAATAACCGCATACTTTGTTTCCATTTTGAGAGCACGAATGCATGTTGAGTTTTCGAAAACAATGTGTGCGGATGTTAAGCTACCAAAGAAGTTTGAGCGATAGCCATTGCAGGTAGGTCATTTATACATAGATGCACACCAAACTTTTTTTCTTTCACGAAAATCTACCTTGATATTTACTCCCAAAATAACTCACATGAATGATAGGGATCCTCATTTTAAGATGATTGGATCTTCTAGAAGAATGGTTATGAACAAAAATTTAGCATAAATGGTTCCATTGGCAACTAATGTTCTGGTCATTTCCTTGTAGAGAAATGGAATGCAGAGGATCATTATGTTTTGCAACTATAGTTTAAGAAACTGATTGAAAAGCTTAATTTACTCTAATTGTCCATCATTAAGTCATTAACACTTCATAACAAATTATAATTACAGTCATTAAGTCGGTATAATAAATGTGACTTTCTTTTAAAAGATTACACACAACTCATGATATCTTCTTTATTTAAAAGAACTTCTTACTCCGCGGTATAAAACCATAAAGCCTAATTAGAAATCACTGGAAGAAACACTGGTGTATAAAAAATCATTCATTTCAATATCCTAGCTAGTATGCGCTGGAGAGCACAAATCAGATCTCTATTTGCCAGAATTAGCTTCAATGTAAATATCTTACCATAGTAAACCGAAAGAAAAAATAAATCAAATTCTCATCTATAGTGACAGCGTAACATCTTATGTAGAATGGCGTCATAGCAGGGAGAAGCGGGCATGGTGTTAAGTTTCTCTACATTTCTTATTTTTGTCAAACAAAGTTCTTTTTCATGGATGTACCTAATCCAAATGGCATTTTTATTTTGTGACAAGGAACTAGATGTTCATTGGGAAAATCTCCTATGCACATAAATAATTACCCACAAATGGGAAAATCTCCTATGCACATAAATAATTACCCACAAATCATGTGTATAGGGTAAGTTTAAACTTAATTTATTGAGGTTGGATAATCTCAGCTCCTCTAATAAATCAATAGATTCCTACAAACTTAATCCTAACAACTTGAATAAAAATAATCAAAACAACCCTTTTAATTTGCATCATTCTCAATGAGGATGATCGGCTTTGTATGGATAACTGGGCAGAGCACATTGGGCGGCTGGGGCACTGGAGCAAGGAGAGAGAGAGGTAAGAATCTTGGCCGCACCAAGAGTGGGGAGTCGATGGATGGGCTGAGCTTGGAGGTTATAATATACAGAGCAAATCGTTGTCGATTGTTAAGAGATGTAGGGGCAGTTATAATTTTCTTTTGTTTTGAATTATGTCATAATCCATGTATTCTTTTCTATATACATAGTCAAGGCTTTTCCTCTTTGCAATGCATAATCTATGAATCATGAGTACTTGGTCTATTATGAAAAATTCCTATGTTTCAAGCATTAGCACTTGCATCAGTTATAAATTTTGGAAACATTTCAACACCTTTTCCGAAATTTTCTCATAACTGTTGCTGTTAAAATGTTTTAGAATTTTACAATAGGCTCCAATTTTGAAGACAAATATAAGGCCACTATTTAGAATAATATTTGCTTGTAATGTTCCCATATCTTCCATCACTGCAGCAATACCTGGTGTCTCTGTGGCCATGAAAGTGTTGGGCTTGGTTTTTTGCTTAATAACTGTAGTTATTTATTTGCATTGCTATGAAGGATCAAAGTTCATGTCTGTACATGGGGTAGTTATCAAAAAAGAAGTAAGAAGAAGTTAACAAAAAAACTTGGAAAGGAAATAGATGCCCTGTTAACCAAAAGGGGAGAACAATGCAGAGGAACTCTGGCATTCGCGCTCTTGGTATACCATACATGGAGATATTCGAAACACAATGTATGAATTCCAGCTGAATTATTACCCAGTATCTGTATCCAAGGATATTCGAAACACAATGTATGAATTCCAGCTGAATTATTCTTTGAAAATTCATATTTAATATATTATATGTAAATATAAAATAAAGATATTTAAAATGAATACATATAGTACTAGTTATCATGCATGTACTAAAGCACGTGGTATATCACACATGGAGATATTTTTTATCAATATAATTTTAAAGAATAATGAAAAGATTAATTCGTAAATAGTTGTAATAAATTTAGTACATAACAAAAATTTTCTTATGGAGAGAATAAATTAAGTCAAACAGGCGGAGGTAACCTTCCCAGCTTGACCGTAAGGTCAGCCACGGTGGTCCCTCCGATATATATAAAAAATAAAAAAATAATAGAGTTTGAAAAGATTTCATTTTTTTGTTATTTTCATCCTACGAGATTATTGGTTTAAAGTAGCTGGAATCTATTATTAATTAAATCACATCAAAAGATTATTCACTTTACTTTTGTTTAGATGATCAAACTCTTTGGTTACAATCAGTGTTCCCATATGTGGTATGCGGTTTATATGCGGTTGAGTAACCGCACATAGTATATGCGATATGCGAGAGTATATGTGGGAGTATATACGGTTTTGTAATTTTTTATTAGTAAAAATTTATTGTATGATGATGAGTTTTAAATAAGAGATAACAAATAAATTTTGAAGACATCATAAATGGTACCTTTAATTTTTGTCACACATTATGACTAGGGACATAATTAGTAAAATTGTAAAAATATTGTTAGTGTTGTGAACATGGTGGATAACCACCACTTCTCTCCCATAACCTCCCCCACTCTTCAACTCCATAACCCTCCTATTATTGCCCCACTATCTCCCCCTCACCTCTATAGACTTGTAACTCTCCACCTTTGGGATTCCTCTATGCACCCTATAAATAGAGGGGTTCTCTTTTGTAATCAACCAACAAATAGTGAATAAGAATCTCTCTCTACTTCTCTTCTATATGCTTGTGTGCTTTGTTTTCTTATGTATTTATATTCTATTTAGTTTACAACACGTTATCAGCACGAGAAGCTCTTTGTTAAAGAGAAAAGGTTTGTATCGATGGGTTCTTAATATATCAAAAATATACTCCCCCTTGATGTTATGTATTTTTATGTAAATCATCTACTACATAGATATGCATGGAACCGTATGCAAATTATGTGTAGAATCTGTATACGTCTATCTTTTATTTTCATCTGATGTACTGCATACATCTATCTTTTATTTTCCATGCATGCAATCCCCATGAAAATTTTCCATACATATGTTATGATATGATTAATTTATGAAAACTAGTATGCAATTTTTCCATGTAACAGTATGCGGCATCTATCATTTGATTATTTATTTTTTATGTAACTGTTCCATGTTTGTCATCTTTTATTAAAATTTAAATATTATACATCGATGTGAACCAGAAGTTCTCACAAATATCAATTAATTTGATATTTATATTTGATTTGAAATTCATTTTAATGTTACAATGTCATGTGTCCCTATAGGATCATACAAAAATTGTAATTACATGGATCTCTGAAGGACCATGTAGAAGTTATGAATAATGTGTTCCAATAAGACCATGCAAATTTTATTCTATCCCTGAAGGACTATAAAAATTATTACATGGATCCTTGAAGAATCATGTAAAAGATATGATTAAAAATGTCCCTGAAGGACTATGACTATATTGTATCCATGAAGGATCATACAAATTTTATTTTATTTTATCCCTGAAGGATTGTACAAAAATTATGATTATATGAATCTTTGAAGGATCATGTAAAATTTTATTTTGTTCTATCCCTGAAGGACTATACAAAAACCATGATTGTTCGTGTCCCTGTAGGACCAAACAAAAGTTACATGACATATTTTTCGGGTCCTTGAAGGACCAAATAATAAAAAAAAAAAGATCCATATATTCCAGCAGGAACATGTAAAATTTTATTTTGTTCTATCCCTGAAGGACTATACAAAAACATGATTGTTCGTGTCCCTGTAGGACCAAACAAAAGTTACATAACATATTTTTCGGGTCCTTGAAGGACCAAATAATAATAAAAAAAAAAGATCCATACATCCCAGCAGGAACATGTAAAATTTTATTTTGTTATATCCCTGAAGGACTATACAAAAATCATGATTGTTCGTGTCCCTGTAGGACCAAACAAAAGTTATATGATATATTTTTCGGGTCCTTGAAGGACCAAATAATAATAATAAAAAAAAAAGATCCATGTATCCCAGCAGGAACATGTAAATTATGATTAGATTTCACCATCATCATCATAATGAAGAGGATTTAAAGATTAATACCTCATTGACAAAGGTCCACCGGCCATTATGCCTCAAATATGCTCCAGTTGTAGCAATATTGAGAGCATTAATTTTATATATTCTCGTTGCCGAACAACGATTTTTTTAAAATATCATGTAACTCAACTCAATGGCATAGCATCATTACCCGAAGTAAATGCATTTTATTTTATGTTCGCCATGGAAGTTGTGGTCATGAATGATGAAATCATGATTTATATAGTTGAAAGTACAACAATCATAGAGTTTGTAAAATATCTCAAATCACTAGAAGTGATTTGCTATTAAACAAAAGCATAATTGAAGGGAAAAGGGTTGCAGAACAAACCCCTAACACAAGGAAAATGATTGTTATGTATTTGGTGCTTTAAAAATATGGTCACGTACCTGATGTACGATCAGACTTTTATAATTTTTATAATTATAATTTTTCTTTGTTATCTAAAATCCTTTTTCTTATTTTTATATTTATCTTATTTATTTCATTTTTTTTTTTTTACAAGAATGGCTATGGTTGGTGACATTTGTCTAGCAGACAGCGCTACAACACATACGATCCTACGAAATAAACAATATTTCTCGACATTGACATTAATCAATGCAAATGTTAATACCATTTCTGGTACTACGAAATTAATTGAAGGCTCCGGAAGAGCAAATATAATATTACCAGGAGGTACAAAATTTTGTATTAATGATGCATTATATTCAGCAAGATCCAGAAGAAATCTGCTAAGTTTTAAGGATATCCGTCTTAATGGATATCATATTGAGACTATCAATGAAAACAATATGGAGTATTTATGCATTACTTCAATTGTTTCAGGCCAAAAACATGTATTAGAGAAACTTCATGCTTTCTCATCTGGGTTGTATTATACAACCATAAAAACAATCGAATCATATGCTGTAATGAACCAGAAGTTCTATGATTCAGATATTTTTACACTTTGGCATGATCGTCTCGGGCATCCAGGATCTACTATGATGCGTCGAATAATTGATAATTCATTTGGGCATTCGTTAAAGAACCAGAAGATTCTTTTACCTAATCACTATCAATGCACTTCGTGCTCACAAGGAAAATTGATAGTTAGACCATCCCCTACAAAAGTCAATGTTGAGTCACCAACATTTTTGCAAAGAATCCAAGGGGATATATGTGGCCCAATCCACCCCCCATGTGGACCATTTAAGTATTTTATGGTATTGATAGACGCATCTGCTAGATGGTCGCATGTTTGTCTATTATCCACTCGGAATGCTGCATTTGCAAGACTACTTGCTCAGATAATCCGATTACAGTCTCATTTTTCGGATTATCCTATAAAGTCAATACGTCTTGATGGAGCTGGTGAATTCACATCGAAAACTTTTAACGACTATTGTATGTCGCATGGCATCGATGTTGAACACCCTGTTGCTCATGTGCACACCCAAAATGGATTAGCTGAATCATTTATTAAGCATCTTCAGCTAATTGCACGTCCTATGCTTTTGAGGACAAAATTACCCGTTTCAGCTTGGGGTCATGCTATATTGCATGCAGCAGCATTAGTTCGCCTTCGGCCAACTGCTTATCATCAATATTCCCCTTTACAGCTCGTACTGGGTCATCAACCAAATATTTCACATCTTCGAATTTTTGGTTGTGCTGTACAAGTTCCTATTGCCCCTACACAACGAACTAAAATGGGCCCTCAACGTCGATTGGGAATTTATGTAGGCTTTGATTCTCCTTCATTATAAGATATCTTGAACCATTGACAGGGGATGTTTTTACCGCTCGATTTGCGGATTGTCATTTTGATGAGACAATATTCCCGTCGTTAGGGGGAGAAAATCCGTCGCCAGAAGAACGACGTGAACTTACATGGAAAACTCCATCTTTGTCTCATCTTGATCCTCGCACTAATCAATGTGAAACTGAAGTGCAAAGAATCACCCATCTTCAAAGAATTGCGCATCAATTGCCAGATGCATTCAATGATGCAGCAAAAGTGATGAAATCACATATTCCAGCTGCTAATACTCCAGCTCGAATTAATGTTCCAATAGGAAAAACTGCTAATATGCCGGCTAATGAATCAACAAAAACACGCCTGAAGCGTGGAAGACCTATAGGCTCAAAAGATTCAGCTCCCCGAAGGAGAAAAACAATGAAGAATAATTCTCTAGAAGAGTATGAAACACTTGAAAGACCCACAATAATAACTCCTACAGAGGAAGAAGTCCCTGAAGTGACACAAGTCCCTGAAGAGACTGACGTCCCTGAAGTGACGCCCGTGCATGAAGAACAAGTACATGGAAATGAAGAAATTTCCATAAATTATGCAAATTCACAAATATTGTGGGATCGAAAGCAAGTGCTTGTTGATGAGATATTCTCATTTGCAGTAGCTACAGAAATCATTTCAGATAATGATTTAGAACCACGTTCAGTGGATGAATGCAGACGAAAAAATTGTTGGCCACAATGGAAAGCTGCTATTCAAACAGAATTGGATTCACTTGCAAAACACCAAGTATTTGGACCAGTAGTCCTAACCCCTGAAGGTGTTAAACCAGTAGGATGTAAATGGGTGTTTGCGAGAAAACGAAATGAAAGAAACGAGATTGTTAGATACAAAGCTCGTCTTGTGGCACAGGGTTTCCTGCAGAGACCTGGGATAGATTTTGAAGAGACATATTCTCCTGTGATGGACACAATCACATTTCGGTATTTAATTAGTCTTGTAGTCTCAGAAGGACTTGACATGCAGCTAATGGATGTGGTTACTGCATATTTATATGGAAAATTAGATACCGACATTTATATGAAAGTTCCTGAAGGACTAAAATTGCCTGAAGCAAAACCACGAAACATGTACTCAATCAAGCTAAGACGATCCTTGTATGGGTTAAAGCAATCTGGACGAATGTGGTATAACCGTCTTAGTGAGTACTTAATAAAAGAAGGATATGTCAATGATCCAATATGCCCCTGTATATTTATTAAGAAAACGGAACTCGGATTTACCATTATTGCAGTATATGTTGATGATATTAATCTAATTGGGACTCCTGAAGAGCTCGAAAAGGCTTCCGAATATCTGAAAAAGGAGTTTGAAATGAAAGATCTTGGAAAAACAAGATATTGTCTCGGCTTGCAAATTGAGCAAAGTTCAAATGGGATACTTGTTCATCAAACAACATATGTTGAAAAAATCCTGAAGCGTTTTAATATGGACAAATGTCATCCATTAAGTACTCCAATGGTAGTAAGGTTACTTGACCCAAAGAAGGACCCTTTTCGTCCAAAAGAAGATACTGAAAATCTTCTTGGTCCTGAAGTACCATATCTTAGTGCAATTGGTGCCTTATTATATTTGGCCAATGCACTAGACCTGACATTGCATTTTCAGTTAATTTATTGGCCAGATTTAGCTCTGCACCAACTCGAAGGCATTGGAATGGTGTGAAGCACATTTTTCGTTATCTTCGTGGAACGTCAGACATGGGTCTATTCTATGCAAAGGATTCCAATAATGGTGCACAACTAAAGGGTTATGCAGATTCAGGATATCTTTCAGATCCTCACAAGGCTCGCTCACAAACAGGCTATGTATTCACTTGCGGTGGCACAGCAATCTCTTGGCGATCTACGAAACAGACTTTGGTCGCCACGTCTTCTAACCACTCTGAGATTCTTGCACTCCACGAAGCAAGCCGGGAATGCGTGTGGATAAGGTCTTTGGTTCATCATATTCGTACTGCATGCGGACTATCTCTCATTACAGATGTTCCAACAACTATATATGAAGACAATGCAGCATGCATTGCTCAAATCAAAGGGGGATATATCAAGGGTGATAGAACAAAGCATATTTCTCCAAAATTCTTTTACACTCATGAGCTCCAGCAGAGACATGAAATTGATGTTCAACAAATTCAGTCAAAGGACAATCTTGCAGATTTGTTTACTAAAGCTTTGTCGACATCAACATTCAAGAAGCTGGTGTATGAAATCGGGATGCGACGAGTTTGCGACAAAAATTCTTGAAATCTTGTACTTATGAGGGGGAGTAATTTTTTATGACATTTTGCGAACTGTACTCTTTTTCCTTCGCCTAGGTTTTGTCCCATTGGGTTTTCCTGGCAAGGTTTTAATGAGGCAGTGTCAAACGCATACACCATTATACGATTAAGTTACATTGTACTCTTTTTCCTTCGCTTTGGTTTTTTCCCATTGGGTTTTCCAAGCAAGGTTTTAATGAGGCAATTATCTTAGCGTGGTGGTCATCCAAGGGGGAGTGTTGTGAATGTGGTGGATAACTACCACTTCTCTCTCATTACCTCCCCCACTCTTCTATTCCATAACCCCCTCATTCAACTCCATAACCCCCTCATTATTGCCCCACTATCTCCCCCTCACCTCTATAGACTTGTAACTCTCCACCTTTGGGATTCCTCTATGCACCCTATAAATAGAGGGGTTCTCTTTTGTAATCAACCAACAAATAGTGAATAAGAATCTCTCTCTACTTCTCTTCTATATGCTTGTGTGCTTTGTTTTCTTATGTATTTATATTCTATTTAGTTTACAACAGTTAGTTTTTTTTATGTGCAGAAATACTTATGGATAAACATAAGCTTAATTATAATTGTTTAAAAACCATGTGAAGTTGTGAACTAATTAAAACCCAATAACCCATGTGTCTTTGATTTTAAAAAAAAATTGTGCCAGGTGGACTGTTTCTTTCTTTACACACAACCACTCATTCTACCCACATGTTTTTCATTTTACTTTAAGTTTAATATAATATACACATGCTTGGTACACTATTAAAAAAAGTGAAAAGGAAAGGAAGTCTGAAGAAGAAGACTAGATGCCGAGGAAGACCTGAAGCCGATGAAGAACTGAAGAAGATTGATCAATGAAGAAAAGAACAGATGAAGAAGACTTGATCGATGAAGAATGCTTTCCTAGAAGAAGACCAAATTGATGACGGCCGAAGGCGTGTGTCCGTGTGAAATAGGAGATCTGATCGATGAAGGAGTGAAGAAGGTATGCGTCTGTGTTTGTGTGAAGAAGAAGAAGACCTGATTAAGGCCGACAATTTTTTTTTTTTTTTGGATGTTATGAAACGGGTCGAATGGTTTGGCCCACCCGACTTTTTTTTGTCAAAACTTGAGCGCTCGCATATGCAGCTCGAACCCCACATATGGGTGTTTTTTGTCCAAGGCGGTTCGGTCGACCAACCGAACCGTCTGTGCGGTCGCACATGGTGCATATCAAAACACTGGTTACAATTAATAAACAAATTTCATCTTGGTAGGACAGTAGATGTAACCCAATTTAGTGAGAGGACTTGGGTAACTCAATCACTCGTACAATTTTTTAAGAGAGAACTCTTGTTTACACTAAGATCGATATAAAATTTAGAATCCTTAATTTTGGTTGAAATTATAATAAAAAATCATAGTGACCCTGACAAACTAACTAATGAGGGGGTAGCCGATACAGACTTTGATGGATTTCTGGGGATATTGTTTAAGTGATGGACTTTCACAGACTTTGTAGATTTTTACAGATTTTTACAGACTTTCACATATAGATTATCATGGATTTTTACAGACTTTAACATATTGACTCTTATGGACTTTCACAAACTTTCACAAACCTTTGCAGACTTTCACATATTGACTCTCGTGGACTTTTACAGAATTTTCTAGACTTTCATAAATTGACTCTAATGAAATTTCATAAACTATTGTAGACTTTCACATATGGATTTCAATATCAACACTTTCTCTTGAAAAGATTTACATAATTTATTTGGAATCATGTGAAATAATGCACACCAAAGCCTGCATGTGCCCTCAAATTCTCCAAAGATTTCATTGTTCTTATTCAATACCACCAACAAGAAAAACTCTTACATTTCATTCATCTTTTTTTTTTACATACAGTGAGCCTTCAATCAAAATTAACCATAAATAAAAGAACTTTAGATACATCTCTTACTATTTTATTCTCAACTGTTCACATCAATACAAGTAAATATTCATCTAAATAAATCAGAGTACTTCTTCCCACACTTCAATTCTTTTAATTTTTTTTCCTTATTTCAAAGGAAGAAATTAATTAATAAGCACATAACTTGTTAGTTTGTTAAGAATAAGTGGATATAGCTATGCCAAAATAAATAAAAATAAGCTGATATTAATAGTCTTGGTCTTCCCTAGAATTATGTTTTTCTATCTAATTAATTCCATTGGAATAAGGGGAACTCACATGTCAAGTCACTTCTCATGACCTCATATAAATCAGGAGTCCATATGCCAAATCATCTTTTCACATTTTAAAATTTGTGTCCACATCTTAGTAGTCTTTATCTACTACTTATACATGATCAACTAAACAATAAAAAAATTATTATTGTGTTTTTCGAGAATAATTAAAAACATAATCAAACAGTAGAAAAATAATTATCTATTTTAAAATAATTTATGTCGCTACTCAAATGTGAGCCAAATTTTTATCATCAATAAGTAAGTGATACAGATATATTTTTTGAATGAGTGGTGATACCCAGGCCCCAAAATATAAGCCACATTCATAAAAAGTATAAAATGACAAAATACGGATATACCCTTCATTAAAAATATATCTCATTAACCCAAATCCTCATTTTTTCTCTATTCAGTTATTAATCTTTCACATCAATTTCGATTACACTAAAATTTATCGATTTTAAAATTTGAATTTTGAAATCCTTACATAGTAATTGAATTTTCTATTTGAGATATATTAAACCTAAATAGCAGGATCTTTCGAGGCAAGCAACAACATAAACAGAGGTTAGTTGCATAGATTCTGGTTATGATTGACTCTAACACGTGAGTTTATTTAATTTATTGAGGGTTCTTTAAATAAGGCCTAAAATCATTGTCTGTACATCTCATGAAGTCTTAAAAATTGGGAGTGATATTCGTAGGGAAAAAAATTGCATGCATTTTCCTAATTTTTCATTAAGCATTCCCCCAATTAATTTATTGAATGTTGATATTTTTTTAAGAAATGATTGATTGCAACACAAGCAAGTCCAGCATTATGTAACCCTAAACAAATCTATTAAAAAATATAAAAAATAAACACTTCCTCCATTGTGTATGGAAGATGTATTGTCTATCTCTTTGAATGCACCACTCATTTCACTTGATATATTTATCGAAAGATAAAAAGTACCCAATAATATACATCATTGAAAAATAACCCTATATAAATATGCATAAATCTATACCACTATAAAAAGTACGAGTTAGAGGCCGGGGAAACATTTTTTTTCTGATCTTACCCATTGAAATTAATAAAAAATACAATTATATCCATCAACAAATCTTATATATATTTTTCATACATTAGTTATAGGGAAAATGACCAACAAAGTCTTATAAAAATTAGAAATACCCAAATCAGTCAATTTTTTAAAATTATACAAAAAAAAGTTTTATTTCATAATTTTGAAAACACAAAAGACTAACCTACCCTTATATAATTAAATCATTAACATATTCTATACCTCTTAATTTTGTTAAAATATTTCACATTCTTAATTTCGTTATTGTGTTTCACACATTCTCATAGAGTACTTTTTTTTGTACTCTAAATTCATTGTGATTAGGTGGATTTTGTGAAACATGTGCCAATATAATTTGAGTTTTTATGATAAACTCTATTAAATGTTGATGCTTCTTTAAAAAAAAATGGATATATAAACTAATTTGAGTTTTTGATGATAAACTAATGACGCCATAAAAATATGTGAATAGCCAAGTAAAAAAAATGTGAATAAGGATTTAGCCTACTAAAATGTCATATATTGTATTGGGGCACAACACATATTTAAATTATATATTATGATTATACATAATGAAAAATGATAAACAACATCAAGTAAGACATATATAAGAAACACACTATATATATATAATAACAAAACCTCGAAGATGATTGATTTGGGTCATATAGAGTGAGATTGTTGTTTTGTAGAAAAAATATGTTTTTGGTTTGAAATAACCTAACAAGGGTTAGAGGGATGTTAATGATCTAATCGCATAAAGAGTAGTTTAGTCTTTTGTGTTTTTAAAATTGTGAAATGAGACTTTTTAAGGTATAATTTTAAAAAGTGATTGATTTTGATATTTCTAACTTTTAAGAGATTTTTTTTTGTCATTTTCCCTTGGCTACATTTCACAAATTAGATTTTATCTCAGCTATATGATTTTGAAAAATAAATACTAGAACTATATCTATCATCAACAAATCTTATCAATATTTTTAATACAATAGATTCTATCACGCAAATTAGATTTTATCTCAAACATATGATTATGAAAAATAAATACTGCAACTCTATCCATCATCAACAAATCTTATCTATATTTTCATACATTATATTTTATCTCACAAATTAATTTTTTTGTTAAAGATATGATTTTGAAAAATAAATACATTATTAGATTCTACCTCACAAATTAAATTTTATCTCAAAAATATGATTTTGAAAATTATAAAATATGGAATATTTTTAATTATTATATAATCCATATTATACTAGATTTTATTTTAAAAATGTTGAAAAAATTATTTTGAATTTATATTTATTATTTATTAATTTCAAATAGTTTTTATCTTAATTTTATACATATTTAAAGTGATAAATATCTAATTTTTGGTCAATATTATTTTCAAAGTTTGATCTCATTTTACATAATAAAATAGTCATTTTTTAGAAGGGTTAAAGACATCTAAGTCCCTACAAACATGGGAAAACCCATATAAGTCCCTATTAAAATTGGGACAGACATACGAGTAACTAAAGACACAGAAAAACTCAATTATCATCCCTCACTTAAATTTCTTTCCAAACTTAACGGAATATTCTTAGAATATTCTATCACATATAATTGTATAGACATTAAAGTCCTTATAAACAGTCATAAAAACAAATTAGTCCCTGTAAAAGATAAAATTGCCTCTAAAAGACTTTTACATTAAATTGTGAATACATTGTAGACACTATACATAATCATAAAGACAAATTAGTCTCCGCAAAAGACAAAATTGCCCCTGAAAGACTTTTACATTTAATTGAATAGACATTACAGTCCTTATAAACAATCGTAAAGAAAAATTGATCCCTGTAAAAGACAAAAATACCCCTGAAGGATTTTTACATTTAATTGTGTAGACATTGCTGTCCTTATAAACAATCATAAAGATAAATAATATAAAGATAAAAAATCAGAATTTTGTTTTATTAAAAAGTGATAAATAACTAATTGCAGGTCAAATAGAAGTTTTGACGTTTAATCTCATTTTTTATCATGAAATAGTTATTTTTGAGTAAAATCTATATCTATATCTATATTATTATAAAAAAATTTGGGTTGAAATGGAAAATAATTTATCCGATTTTATATTTTAAAATTAATTAAAAATACAGTTGTATTCATCAAAAAAATTTATCTATATTTTTAATATACTAGATATTATCTGACAAATTAGATTTATCTCAAATATATGATTTTGAAAAAAAGAAGAGTATTATTTATATAATCCATTAACAAATTGGTTCAAATTTATATTCATTTTGATTATTAATTTTAAAAACAATTTTTTATCTTATTTAGAATTTTGTTTAATTTATAAATAGCTAATTTTGGTTCAAAGTTTCAATGATGATCTCATTTTGGCGATACGATCCTTATGGAGAAGAATGTATAAATTATAAAGAGCTTCTAACCAGGGGCGGAACCAGGATTTGATATGAGTGGGGGCCAACATGAATTCAAAATCTAAAAAATAATTTGAATTTAATATAAATTAAACGAGTTCATAAGTCTCTAATAAACTTTGACATACATAAGTAAAAATTCAAAATCAGACAAAAGATCAAGTTTTTTTTTCTAGAAAATACATTACTAAAATTGTGTCCGACGATCTTTCAGAGAATAAAATTCATCTATCATCGAATCGGAGTCAATATTTTCAGCAAATTCTTTTTCAATGTTAACTATCATAGAATTTGCAAGAAAATCATTATCCATCTTCGTGCGAAATGCTATTTTAATAAGCTTCATAGCTGAAAATGCCCATTCAGTAGTTGCCGTAGAAACATGAAGAGTCAACACAAGACGAATCAATTTATCAATCAAAGTATAGACTTTTGACTTTCTTGTTTCAACTAATCTTTGACATAATTAAGAAATAGTATACATGTTCTCAAAATCTGGATGACGAGGTATATCAAGCTCATAATGTTATAGTTAAATTCTCAAAGTGCATATCTCTTGCAGAGTGAAATCTTGAGGATAAAACATTTCAGCTAGATTACAAATATCATCAATTTTAAATGCTCTATAATCATCACTAGGATCCAAAGCCGAGCTAAAAATAAGAAGTTCCATTGCCCCCTCGCAGAATCTGTCATTTAACTCTTACAACTGGAAATCTATTGCTTCATTGAATAATTCAAATTAATAATGCTCTAACATATTTCTGTTGTTGCCCTTTTCCTGGCAAGAACGACGTGTACCCACCATATAAGGAGCATGCATGTCAAGCGTATCAATGTCATACTGATTGCATAATATAACCACACTTTCAAAAAAATTATCCCAACCATCATTCCTCAATCTCAAGAGGAATTCTTTTGTGGTTGAGATTAAACTCATACCATTTAAATTGTCTTGAGATTTTTGTTGCGGGGCTTGACAAAGTACTTCAGTGATATCCATGGTTCTATGTAATAAATGTAAGATAAATACAAATTCAAATGATCTCATTGCAATATATAGGCACTAGAATGTTGATTAACGGGATGTTGCCATATTTGAATACGCAAACCTGGATCTCGTTCGAAAGAAATAGCATCAAACTCTTCAGGCTCGACCCTTGGACATTTAGAAGGAGGTTAGTCATCGGTAATTAAGAATTCTCATATCTTGATTTATCATCATCCTCTCTTCTTTTAAAGAACGAAAAAATAGTTTTTTCTCTCTTAAATGATTGTTGATGATTTGACATTATAAACTAATATAACAAGATTTTAAAGGAAATATTAGATACACTCTCAAAATTAAAATATCAAGAAAATATTAGAAGAAGAAAAATTTGTACATACCTTTTTCGCTAGCTAGTTTCAACGAACCCCCAATTACAAAATTAACTCAATATCTTTCACTAATCCACTTTCAATTCTGGCCAAGAACAAGTCACACAACCTACGACACCGCTTTTTTTTTTTTTTTTTTACTTTTTCTGAAATCTGAACATCAAAAGCCATGTACATTAAAATATTAAAATAAAGTATTAGAGAAGAAATAAAAAATTTAAAAAGGAGAGAGGACTCTATCGGTCCCCACTAATTTATATATGCAATAAAAAACTGAAATATATATATATTGTCTAATAATCTCAAACAATGATCTAGATAAGTCTTTATCCACTTAGGCCACTTATGTGTATGTGTGTGTGTGTTGATACCACACAAATTGACATTTGAATACACTTTAAAAATATATTGTCAATTTATCATTACACCTTAATTTTTTTTAATCCAAGAAATCTGTTATAAACATTCTAAAAGTACAAAAACCTAGAATTAAAAATCAAAGTTATCAACTATTCAATATGTATATAAATAATAAGCAACTCCTTAGCCCCCACCAATAAACAAAACCCAAAAAAACCATTATACAAATATTAACACCAAAAATGCCTAGATTTGAAAATTTGACACGATTACACCATCACACCAACTGCCCTTCCATCACACCAACTGTCCTTCCAATTGTCCAACTTTAATGCTTTATTATAAAACCCCTATGATTCTATGAACAAAAAAGCCTCTGAATAAAAATACAAATACACATACACTATCACATATTCACAGTATCACACAGACACAGTCAATGTCCACCAAATCCTAAGTCCCAACCGATCACTGTTTGTGTCGTCGTTGACGCCTCGACGGGAAGGGAGAGACGATCATCGTCTGTCCCGCCAGTGGGTGGGAGGGGGGTGAGAGACAGGGGGAGAGAGAGAGAGACAGCCAAACAGAGGAGATTGGGAGAAAGAGAGGGATCAACGGAGATTCGAATCTGGTCCGTGGTTTGCAGCGGCTCAACGTAAGTGTAGAATTGCAGCAGAAAATCGATGGAGGAACCGAGGAAGCCAAGAAGGAGAAGTGATTTTAGGTTTTAATCAACAAGTTCTTTTTTTTTTTTTTTAATTTTGTATGATTAGGGTTGTCTTTGAGCAATTGGGCTTGGATTAGGATGGTTGGGCTGGGTTGGGCTGAACTTTTTAATCAAAGTATGAGATTGGGGCATATTTTAAAAAAAAATTCAAAAATTTAGGCGGGGCGGGGTGGCTACAGCCCGGCCATGCCCACAAGTGGTTCCGCCCTTGCTTCTGACGGCATACGTCGTCATGTATATTGCATACTATGTAATAACAAATTAACTAACAGAAGGTCAGTACCTATGACTATATATATATATAGTGGCTTTAGCTAATTCAAAGATGAACAACCACCTCGTACACTTTTTCTATAATGAATCATATATATTGGTTTCATTTCATCGTCCAAATTAAGTCAAATTATGGTATGGATTAGTACTAAAACTCAATCAAATCGGAAGAGAAGACATGCATATGCTGAATTGAAATAAAGGAGGCGAGTTAGACATAGAAGACATCGTCTATATCAAACTCGTGGTGTGAGTTATATATATATATATATTATTTAAATAAACAGGGTGGGTAAATTAATTCGTGGGATGACTATAACCGCCTTCTTAATTATAAAGCATGATTGGAGATGTTTATAATTAAATAAAGAGTGAATTGCCCACGTAGACCATCTTATTTTATTTATGCCTCTGCAGCTTTGTCCTCCTTTTTTACTTATTTTTACCCCTGCTTCTAACTACCCCTTCACAAAGGACAAAAAACAATCACATGCGCACCATCTGCTCACACATCACCATCCACTTTTTAAATCTGTTTCAACAACTATTATTTAGTGTCACCACAGTTTGTTTCAACAGTCTGGCTTCTTCATGCAAAACAAAAGACTCAATGTTTGACAAAAGATTTCCCTCCTTGTTCTCAATTGAACAATGGATTCATAAGGCAGATTACAGGAGATGTTATTAAGTACTTTTTGTGTAAACATTTTGAATTTTTGTAAACACACGATATAAAGTTCATTTACATAGCAATACAAAATATCATTTACCCACCAAAAAAAAAAAAAAAAAATTGTTTGACAGAAAAGTCAACAAAACCAAATACTACCTTATTTTATCACTCTAAAAAGATTGATATTGGAGCACATTAATAAAGTGATTTTTTGTTTGGTTATGTTTTAAATTATTCTAGTCGAAAAACGTAATAATAAAAATTTTGTTGTTTAAATATAATATGAATAAGGTGTGGACAATGAATTATAAAAGGTGAAAAATGATGATAATTGATTAATAAGAGGTAATGACAGTTAATTTGACAGTTGATCCACGTATTTTTTTGAGTTGAATAACTAGGAATAACTTAATTCCAGATATTAGCTGAAATTTATATATCACTTTATACCAGTTAATTCTGATATACAAAGTCTCATTTATTCTAATTTTTAGACTACTCCGATTAATTCTCATTTATTACAGGCCTTATTCTCAAACCAAGCGGGGCAAATGGTTTAGCATCGATCATCCGTGCACTTGTAATCATGTCAGTTTAGCCAATTATCTAATTATCGGTTCCATAGCGTGCACGGTTTCACGGAGGCAATAAATGAGCTTCCTATGGTGGCCTGGGTTACCCCTACTTTAATACAACATTGCTGTATTTCCTTCCCAAACCCCTCCACCCTTCACTCTCCACTCTTTAAATTCAAGATCTAGAGTGTGAGGTGCACACACACACAGAGAGAAAGAGGTCATTGAAGCTATTTGAGTGAAGTTTAAACAAGGAGGGAGATTGAGAGAGTACAAGTTGAGTGATGATTTTAAGTGCTTTGTTGTTGTTGACAGTGTTTTGACTTGAGAGAGGGAGATGGGAGAACTCTTTCTCAAGATCCTCTTCTGCCTCTTTTTTCTAAGATCTTCCCAAGGTGGGTGTTTTTTTTCTTTTTCCTTTTTTATTTATTTACTTGTAGATGGTGCTTCTTTTCTTTGTTTCCTCTCTTACTGGTGCAGGGTTTGTTCATTGTTCATGTTCAATGTCTATGTTTTTTTATGGTGAATAAGGTTATAAATTTAGCTGGAATTTATTATGAGGATAATGTAGAATTGCCGTAAATGTTTTTGAGGATATGGTTTTTCTAATGATCTGTTAATAGCTGATTTTTTTTTCTTTTATGGATTTTTAGAAAAAAAAGAAAAAGGAGAGGTCAATATGAATATGAACTTTAAGGGGGCTATATTCATTTTTTTCCTTTATGTTGCTTTTGATTTCTTCCTTCTTTGCTAAATTATACCAAGGGAAAGGGTTATGTAACTCAAAATGAGATAAAATTTTGAGATAAGTTAATACATACACGATAATTCATTCTTTCAAATCTATTTTTATTGGTTTAAAATGTACGTTGGATTAAAAATTTGGTCAAAGTTGTTTTTATTAGTATTGGACTAAAGCCCTTATAACAATACGAGAGAATAATTTCCTCCTCTAATCTAGTGACATCAATCTCTTACTTTTTTTCCATGTTTCCTGGTTGTTCTTATGTCTCTGAACAAAGAAACAGAAGGTATCATGACATTTTAATGCTTGGCCCACCCGCCAATCCCACGACAGTAACAAGTCCAAAACTAGATGATTTTGTTTTATAGAAATTATTAAACTTAATCTCTCAAATTATTACAGTTGAAGAAATCGAAAACACATATATTAGTTATAAATTACAAAGATGAAGAATTTCAAGAATTTAACAAATATATGTATTTTTGTGAATCTAATTTCAAAAACAATTTTAGGTTAAAAAATTCCCCTTTTCAAAACCATTTCCACAACCTAAACCGTCAACATTAAAGCCCCATTTATATTTGAAAACATGAAAATGTGACAAATGATAATAAAAAGGGTCATTTTAGTAACTCTGGTTTAGAATGAAAATTCTTCTTTCTCATAAATCCAGTTCTAGCATATCAATGAATGAACACAAGAAATGACATATTTCAAATGCGCACAATTTTTATGGGTATTCTAGCAAAATAAGAATGAGAATGAACATGATCCTAAATCACAATTCAATTCGAAATTCAAAAGTTATATTTAGGGCTCAAGATATGGACTTTGACAAAACCTCATCACTAATTTTCTTTTCTTAGAACAACTCAAAAACTAAAAGATGAAATGTAGGGGGGAGTCCATACATGGGATACAAGGAGGTGAGCTCGTTTGCCACCACGGTGTCACCGGAGGGCTATGACTACATAATTGTGAGAGGCGGCACGGCGGGGTGTCCGTTGGCAGCGACATTGTCAAAGAAATACAGTGTATTGTTGCTGGAGAGAGGTGACTCCCCCTATGGGAACATCAACATATCAAGGCTTGAGAATTTTCAGGTTTCACTTACCGACACCTCCCTCGATTCACCGTCTCAGGCTTTCATCTCCACTGACGGTGTCATCAATGCAAGAGCTCGCGTGCTCGGTGGTGGCACATGCATCAATGCCGGATTCTATAGCAGAGCTAGTCCCAGGTATGTATCTGTATGTATTCATATATATGTGTGTGAATTTACAAGTAAGTATCCTCTCTTTAGTTATAAGATTTGGGTTTTGAGTCTTGTCGCCTATTGAGAGGTGAAGATTTGATAAAAAAAAAAAAAATTAAATTCAAATACATGATATAGATGAAATGTAAATTCAATTATACGATATAAATATATTATAAGAAATAAGAATTAAAATTTAATAAATTCATATACATGATATATTCTAATTTTACATTCCCGAATTACCCCTTAACGAAATATCAAATGTAAACATGGTATAGATAAAATTTAAAATTCAAATGCAGGATATAGACGGATTATGAAAAATAAAAAATCACATCACAATATCTTTAGTTTACATTAATCCTTGCTATTAACCCAGATTTCATTTTAAATATAACTATATATTTTATTATAATGTCTTAAAACATCATAAAAACTTTACCATATTTTAAATTTCCTCAAGACCATTCAAGTTTTCATCTAGTTAAAGTTATTTTGAATTTGTTAATGATTAATTGTATATTTTGTTATATCATTATTATATATATATATATATATATATACCATGTGCTTTTGGTATGTGCATTAAACTAGTAATTTTTTAATTGACAAAATTTTGTTTTAGGTTTTTTTTCAAGGCTGCTGTGCAGATTTTGAGGATGACATTCTTCTGTTTTTTTTTTTTTTTTTTTTTTTGAGAGAAAGAGAGACTTTTTTCGGTGCAACACTATTTTCTATGCTATTATTTAGATGATTTATAATAATTTACATATTTGTTGCATATATCCTCCTAAATTCCTCGTACATTTTATACTCTCTGTCTAAAACATTTTTTTTATAATACGGTGAAAATATTCTGACTTTCATCTTCAATCATATACTCAAATATATACTCAAATTAAATTTGAGTAAAAGTCAGCCAAAAACATCTCCAACCATTTACTCATATTCATGTCAAATTAAGATTTTACTCAAATCATTACCCAAATCAGGGAACATTTTCTTTGAACGTTGCTTTTTTTTCTACTCCACCTTCAACTTCCAATGAATTAAATTAAATCCCCCCCCCCCCCCAAATTCCAGCATCTCTTGAAACCCAGAGAAAAAAAAACCTATGTAAAACCATGTGGTCTTCTTTCTTCAGTCTTCATCTTTGTTTCTTAACTTTTTATTTTTATTTTAAATGGATTATTATGATTTTTATTTTTGAATATCTTGGACGGAAGAAAAACTAAGTGACAAATATATTGAATGAAGGATTTTGAAAATGTTTATAGGAGATAATTGGGAGAAGATGAATTTTTTTTGAAAGATTTGAGTAAAATACAAAATGGTGGTTGGAGACACACCATATCAAATTAAACTTTTACTTAAATTTTAAGTGAAATTTGGGTATAAATTTGAGTAAGAGATAGAGATGACCTTAAGATAATGTTACATATAACCCATTTTCCAGGCGTAGGATCCATGGTTAGCAACAGTAAAGTTTCATGTAGCAACCAATAAATGCACGCCACGTGGAAGGGAAAAAATTAACCCCCACTTATCCACCCATAGGTAGGACTCATGCACTAGCTCGCCGTCTCAACTGGCCCTCCTCACATATCTGTACATACTTAAAGGAATGTGTTAGGTCCAATGTTAATTGAACAATTTGATTGTTCAACGCGTTCATGACATTTCACATAAAGATAGATGGAGGGGCATAAAATAGTGATCCGGATTTGGGTAGATAAGATCCGTCTGCTCTGCTTTGCCTGATGGCTTCCGCTTTGTCACCAATGATTTCCCTCTCGAGCATCGTAGAAAACAGGGTAGGGGGTGACTTGCAAAAGATTCACCGACGCTCAAGTCAGCACAATGAACAATTTAGGGTTGTTGTAAAAATAATTTTCACATACCTTAATAGGGAGAATTGGTTTCCTATTTATAGTATTCAGATTAAACCTTAGAATCCTCTGTGGATCCTCCTTCCATAGGACGGATGAGATCCCAGATTTTTAGAATTGGTTATGTGTTATTTGAGGGATTTGCAGAATCTGTAGTCATTATCCCTTAGTAAATACATGTAATTTGTTAGGATCCTTTTTTTTTTTTTTTTGCTTGGTAAGCTAGAAATTATATTAATATAGAGAATTAGAAGGTACAAGAGAGAACATATAAAATGGAAGGAGATCCGTTAATGTCAAAGGAATGCTTACACCATTTACATAGGAAAGGAAGGATTAGAGTGGAAACCTATGACCTCAGAGAATGAAATGAAATGATAGAGTCCAGTCTATTATCTTTGTCGGAGCAGCGGCTGCCCTGCTTTGTCTTCCCGGAGGAGAGTATTAAAATTTTCCCAAAAGAGAGGAGTGAAGAATGTCTGTCCCATGGAAGGCTGATGGGATGCAAGGATATCCGCGGCGCGATTGCCCTCCCAGTAGACATGAGTGATGTGCCAAGAAGAAAGGTGTTGTGCAAGTTGCTTAAGATCGCGAAGGTCGCGGAAGGCACTCCACGGAATCATCCACCAACCCTTGGACCATGCCACGACAGTGATTGAATCCGTCTCACTCCACACATGAGAGGCACCATTCTGGATAGCAAGCTGTAACCCACAACCACTCCTTTCAGCTCAAGGATGTTGATGGAGTAGTCCCTTATCCTAGCTGACATTGCAATAAGGCAATCTCCATTGGAATCCCTTATGAGAGCTCCAAATCCATATCTATCTTTGGAGAGCGACCCATCCAAATTTGCTTTGAACCATCCCCTATCTAGTGGAAACCATCTAATCCATCTGGGTATACTTTCCTTGGCAGAATAAGAAATGTTGAAGATGCTTTGGAGTTTAGGTGCAAGAGGGGAGGTTGGATCCTCAAACAAGAAGTTCTTGAATCTTTGGGAGGTAGTAAGAATAACCTGTTTAACAATGATAGTTTTGTGTCACAAAGTGGATCGAAATACTCTATCATTTCCTTCCTTCCATATCAACCATATATTGTTGGGATCTTGTGAATCAATTGGTGATTTATTCTAAATACAGAATATATTATGGTGATCTCAGTGAATCAGTTAAATAATAGCTCTAGATTTAATATATCCCTGAGGATTTAAAGAATCAATAGTTGATTATCCTTTATTCAAAAATCAAATTATGAAATATTGACTTGAATTGATGCCCGGTCGTCGAGTATGGAGGATCTAACGGGCCATATCCACATGCGGTGGGCCATCCGGGTCGTGGACCCTCGCTAATCGGGTCATGGGCCTCCGGTACATGGAGCATAGTTTGTGGGCTTGATTTTTGGCCCCTAAGATGCCCCTTTTTTTTCCATCCTATTGGGATTGAAGATTCTCCTGTTGGGTGAAAAAAACATACCTGAGGCGACACATGCCAAGCGGTGCAGGTCTAATGGTCAAGAATGCTTGTGGATCCTCATGCTCCCTTTTTATTTGCAGCGGCTTGTACAGTTTTGAGGGAGCTAAATCTCGTTAGTCGAGGTGAGATTTCCTGAGGGGAATTAATGTCTAGCTGCCTCATCGAGGTTTCCAAGCGTTAGATGGGGCGCATGCTTTTGTGGTCGGTTTAGTGAGATGAGGTGGCGGTGCTTCAAGAGATTAATCTGACGGGTTCTAAGGTGAGTTAACTCCGGTTGAGCATTAATGGCGACATCTCATGACGTGGTTGACTCCGAGGATTGAAGTGTCGGTCGTGGGCCTATAAATAGGCTATGAGATGGGATGTCGATCTATCTCTCTCTTCTACCTCCACTGCATCTCCTCGTTCAAGTCAACTGAAGGAATGGTGGCGCTACCACAAGGGACTTCGATGAGGTCAGTGGACCCTGACCTGGACGTCAAGGACGGTGACGACTTCGACCCTAGAGAGGTGTACATGTCCTCCTTCCACCTCTCAGTGATCTGCTATCCATTGCACCCACTCATTCCCTACTTCTTAGCATTGTTCGAGTTGGCACTGCTACAGATCCACGTGAACGTCTTCTGTATCCTCCCTACCGCGTTGTATCTCAATGCGACAAAGGGATATGATCTCGGGCTTGCCTCGATTCCCTGTTTGTGGATGATGTGTCCCAAGAAGTTTTCGGAGAAGACCTTGAATGAACATTTTGTTGGATTGAACTTCATGAAATGCGCCTGGAGGGCGCCAAAGGCTTCGGCCAGATGGGCGAGGTGGTTGTCATGAGTGTGGCTCTTCATGACCATGTCGTCAATGTAAACCTCGATGGTTTGCCCGATAAGGTGATAGAATACTTTATTGATGAGGCGCTGAACGGTGGCTCTGGCATTCTTCAACCAGTAAAGCCCACGTTCGGTGATGAATGCCGTTTTCTCTTGATTGCGTGGATGCAAGGGAATTTGGTTGTACCTAGAGTAGGTGTCAAGGAAGGAGAGGCGCTCATACCCTGCCGTTGCATCGACCAAGTGGTTGATTTTTGGGAATGGATATCCGTCTTTTGGGCATATGCCTTGTTCAGATTGACAAAGTCAATGTAGACTTGCCATTTGCCATTCTTCTTTTCCACAAGAACTACATTGAAAATTTAGTCTAGGTACTAGACTTCTGTAATGAATCATGCTTTCATGAGTCGGTCAATTTCGTCGTAAATAACTTTTTTGCACTCTGGGGTGAAGCGGCGCTGCTTCTGTTTTATAGGAGTTGAATCGGGGAGCACATTCAGTTCATGGACAGCGATTGATGGGTCAATCCCGGGCATGTCGCTGTGAGTCCAAGCGAAGACATCTCAATTGGCCTACAGCAGGGCGAGGAGGGACTCTTTATCCTTGGGGGGAAGAAGGCTCCCGACGGTCCTGTCGGGGACATTGGTATCCAGGGGTATGGAGATAACCGGCTCAAAAGTGGGTGGTTCAGGTTCTTCTTCTAGTAGAGCTCGAACCCACTTCGATGGCTGGTCTACTAATTGCTATGTCGACGGAGGGGGCTCGCGAAGGCGGGACAATCATCCTAAAAGTGACCGCGCAGCATCTTTTCACGGCAACTTGATCACCGCGGATGTCAATTGTCGAGTGCCCGTCTTTAGCAAGGCAACCATGACCTGATGCAAGGTTGATGGAACGCCTTCGATGCGATGAATCCAATCTCTCCCTATGATGGCGATGTAGGTCAAGGGGGAATCCCTACGATGAACTCGACATCCAGAGTTCGATCGGCCACAATGATGGGCACTGTGATGACTGCGATGGGGGTGACTCCCCGTCAAACCCGACTAGTAAGGGGGTTATTAGTCGGGTTCGAACGTTGGATCCTCTCAAGTCCAAACCCATGCGATTGAAAGCGCTGAGGAAGAGGATGTCGGCGCTGCTTCCTCCATCGATCATTATCCATTGGACCAGGCAATTGCAGATAAAGAGAGCAACAACCAGAGAGTCAGAAAGGAGGAGCAATACCTCTTCGAGATCGTTCGGGTTGAACTGGATAGCATGAACCGCCTTAGGATGGAGGACTTTGGCCCTCGGGTTTGATCTTTTTTTCGGCTTGGTTGACTTATCCTGCTCGGGTTCAAGCCCTGATGGATCAGGACGACCATGGATGGTTGAAATGACCCGAGTCGATAGGTCTGTGGCCTTTGCGGCAGGGGTGTAACGACTAATACCCCCCACACCCTGTCGCGCGGCATAATGCGCTAGCTTTCCATTGCGTATAAGTGCTTCAACCTGCGAGTGAAGACTACAGCATTTTTTAATGGTGTGACCCACATCGTTGTGGAACTCACACCTCCGATTCTGATCGTGATTCTCCATGGGTGACCGGATTGGAGCCGATGCCCGAAAGAACCCTTTGTCCTTGTTCTCCCTCTAGAGTTGCCTGATAGGGACGATGAGGAGGGTAGTGCCCCTGTTCCCCACCTTCGGGGTTCGTCCCATACTTTGTCAGGCATCACCCCTTTTTGCAGTGCCAATAGGCAGCTTCTTCGAGGCTGGTCATCCCTTCAGGGTTGGTCCGATGGTCACGGCCGCGGTGTTGTTTTGGCTGGTGAGGGCGGTGTCCTCTTCCAACTGAATATAGCCTTGAGCCCTGGAGAGGATGTCCGTCATGTCGATGGGCGGTTTTCGGATAAGGGATTCGTAAAAACTCCTTGATGCCAAGAGCCTCGAATGGAAAGCCATTGCCACGGTATTCAGGTCACATCCATCCACCTAGGTCATCTCAACACTGCAGTGAGTGAGATAATCCTTCAGTCGTTCTCCCTTGGCTTGCTTCATCCTGAACAAGTTAACAACATCTTTTTTGGCTTGCAGTGGTGGATGTAATGTCTGATGAACATCTCGCACAAGCCACGGAAGCTGAATATGGAACCGGTGAGGATCTTTGAGAACTAGGCGATGGCCTGCCCCCCGAGGCTCTGTGGGAATGCCTTGCAGAGGAGGGCATCGTCCCCTGCTTCAAGGGAAATGCGCTGTGGAAAAGGAATAAGTGATCTGTCGGGTAAGACTTCCGCTCATAGAGCTTGAACTTTGGGGGGGTGAACTTGTTTGACGCGGCGTACGAAGGATATCCGTAGAGAGTGGTGAGAGATGGATTAGGTCCGCTATTTGGAATGTGAGGTCCGCGGCGTATGCGGCCTCTTGTTTTGGAAGTGTTGGTCCATCTCCTTCATGAGGTTTTCCATCAGCCCTGGGTCGTCCTAATGAGGCCGCTTTGAGGTTGCGGCCGCGTTTGACGAACCAGCGGGTTGCTCCACGGGGACATGATCGGCGGGCAGATCTATAGGGACCCGATCGTTGCCCGCTTGACCGTGGTTGCCGAGGTCCGATCAGTGGATTCCGCAAGGCGGTAGGTCGAGTTGCTCGTCTCCCTATTCTAGGTGGTTGTCGAGCAAGTTGTGGAGACGTTCATTTTTGCACCGCATTTCATCCATGGCGCAATGGAGCTCCTCTACCTAAAGTTCAGCTTTGTCGATGCGGTTATGTGCCTCGACGTCATTAGGCTGCTGATTCGCCCCAAGAATGCTCCTTGGATCAGACGAGGCATTCCGTTGTGCGGACCGGATCACAAGTGACGAAAGGGTGGGAAGATTTTTTTGGGAGGCATGATCACAATCTGGGTTCGTGTTCAACGTGCATCCCCTATCTGGCTCGCCAAGCTGGAGGGGCAGAAAATAGCAATCCGGATTTGGGTCAATAGGATCCATTTTCTCTGCTTCTCCCGATGGCTTCCGTTTTGTCGCCGGTGATTTCCCTCTCAAGCGTTGTTGGAAACAGGGTTGAGGTTGACATGCAAAAGACCATCCAACGCTCAAGTCAACACAATGAACAATTTTGGTTGTTGTAGAAAAGAATTTTCTCATACCTCAATAGGAAAAATTGGAACCCTATTTATAATACTCAAATGAAACCCTAGAATCATATGTGGATCCTTCTGCCATTGGACGGATGGGATGGGATCCCATAATTTAGGGAATTGGTTATGTGTTATTTGAGGGATTTATAGAATTTGCTGTCAATATCCCTTGATAAATATACATAATTTGTTGGGATCTTGTGAATCAATTGGTGATTTATTCTATCTAGGATATATTATTGTGATATTAGAAAATCAGTTAAATGATAGCTCCAAATTTAATATATCCATGTAGATTTAGAGAATCAACAATTGTTGTTCCTTATTTAAAAATTGAATTATGAATATATTGACTTGAATTGATGCTCGGTCATCGAGTATGGAGGGTCCAACGTGCCAGATGCACATGTGGTGGGCTATCCGGGTCGTGGGGCCTCGCTAATCAGTTCATGGCCCTCTGGTAAGGAGCATAGTTTGTGGGTCTGATTTTTGGTCCCTATAGATGCCCCCTTTTTGTCATCCGATTGGGATCGAAGATCCTCCTATTGGGTGAGAAAAACAAACCTCAGGCGACACATGCCAAGCGGTGCAGGCCCGATGGTGAAGAATGCTTGTGGATCCTCGTGCACCCTTTTTATTTGCAGCGGCTTGTATGGTTTGAGAGACCTAACACTTGAAGTGTGGAGATCCGCTCGTCAGTCGAGGCGAGATTTCCTGAGGGGAATTAATGACCGGCGTGCTTTCGTGGTCGGTTTCGTGAGACAAGGAGGCGGCGCTTCGGGAGATTAAGCCGACGAGGTCTAAGGCGAGTTAACTCCGGTTGAGCATTGATGGCCACTTCTCGCGATGTGGTCGACTCCGAGGATCGAATCGTCGGTCGTGGGCCTATAAATAGGCTATGAGATGGGACGTCGATCTCTCTCTCTCTTCTACCTTAATTGCATCTCCTCGTTCAAATCAGTCGAAGGAATGGTGGCGCTACCATGAGGGATTGCAACGAGGACGGTAGACCCTGACCTAGACGTCATGAACGGTGACGGCCTCGGCCCTGGGAGGTGTACACGTCCTCCTTCCACCTCTCGGTGTGTCGCTTTTCGTTGCACCCACTCATTCCCTACTTCTTGGCGTTGTTTGGGTTGGCGCCGCTGTAGGTCTACCCGAACGTCTTCCATATCCTCCATGCCTCGTTGTATCTCAACGCAACGGAGAGATATGATCTTGGGCTTTCTGAGATCAGTCACTTTTACATGGTCAACATCTTTTTAATTTCGTTTTTAAAGTTATACACTTATTTATATACCTTGAAAAACAAAGAATATAAATTAATGTTCATCTTACTATACTTTTTTTATGTAAAACGTACTCTATTAAAACAAAGTGTATATCATAGAATATTGACTGCATAAATTACTGTGTAACGATTGAGTGTATACCATGATAGTAAACATATGGTTGGCATAATTATTTCAAATGAAAGGATTCCCATCAATGTAACTGAAAATATATGGAGGGGGGGTAAAATATGAGTAGTCTTTAATCTATAACCAATAATAAATAAATAATTTGCACAAGAGGAATAAGTGCTCTAAATCAAAAGTCTTAAATATGATAAATCAAATCTGACGGTCTAGAACAAGCAACTGATGAATCATGAAAGACCCACCACCCATATTGCCCCATCAAATATATATGGTAGTTGGACAAATTAGAGAGTGGAGTCCATGTTCTTGCATTACTTACTAAGTGCTATTACACTCTTTTTTTTTCCAACCCTAATCTCAATCCCATTTGCACTGATTAAAAATCATTAGAGCATATATATATATTCACATTAACGATGTATATACTTCAATAGAATTTTTTTACATTTTCTATAAATGTATCAACGCAATTCATTGGAATATATGTACAGATACGTTAGGAGGGCCGGTTGGGATGGCAAGCTAGTGAACGGGTCTTATCCATGGGTAGAGAGGCAGATCGTCCACTGGCCTGTGCTAGCACCATGGCAGGAGGCATTGAGGGATGGGCTTTTAGCAGCCGGGGTCACACCCTTCAATGGCTACACCAATGACCATGTCTTTGGTACCAAAGTTGGCGGCACCACCTTCGATAGGGACGGTTTTCGCCACACCGCCGCTGACCTCCTCTCCTCTGGCAACCCGGACAACCTCCACGTACTCATCCATGCCTCTGTCCAACGCATCCTCTTTGACACTACTAAAGGTATGACAACTGTACATGTTATTTAAAACTTACAAGCTAGATTTTAGTTTAAAATAAACAGTTATTATATGTTTGTTTGATTAATGAATAAAATTCGTTTGAACCGCCAAAATCTTTGAATCTCGCATAATCACCCTCTGAAGTTTCAAAACATGCACTTACACCCCCTGCAGTTAGATTTTCGATTAAAATGGAACATGAATATGATTTTACCCTTTTAATTAAATCATTATCGTGTTTTCACCTTTTAATTAATTGTTGTGTGAGTTAATTCTCACAATAAATGCACTCAAAAATGTATTTGAAGAGTTAATTATTGTATTAATTAAAATCCACAAAGCATATCCAAAGTTAATTCATTGACTTTTTTTAGATACTTACAAATTTAATTTAAGGATAAAATAATAATTTTATTATATTTTTATTCTATCATAACTGAAAATCTAACATTAAGGGTCCTGGTACATATTTTTGAACTTTAGGGGGTGCTTCTATAGATTTCAAAAACATCAAGGGTTCCAAATAGAACTTATTAGAACTTATTTAAGCTAAAAAAAACTTAAAATAATCAAATATATGAACTAGGCAAAGGGTGCTTTCATATTATAGCTAAGGATTGTTTTTTTAAAAAAAATTCTTTTGAACACTAATGACAAAATATATTACAGTTTTGGAGTATAATATTTGAAAATTATTGTAGTGAATTTTAACTTTTATTATGTAATATTAATTTTGCCTTTTTAAATATCCAAAAAAACTAATTTTGTAAGTAAAACCATCTTATTTTATCAAACAAAAATTAAATTTAGCTTCTATATTATAAAGGAATATTTTTGACAATTAAATAGTAAAAAGCTATTTTATAACTTATTTTAATAAATATGAGCTACTGCTTTTTTTCTGCTTATCAACAACTATAACAAACATATCTATTGTTTATTAGACTAATTAAAATCTATAATCTATAAGCTATTCTATTCCTAAATTAAAGCCCCATTTGAATTCAAGTTCGGGTAGATTCTGTGTTTAAAAAGCTAAAAATTATCAAACTCAGATCCAAACACTTTTTCAGCGTTTAGCTTTTCAAACCACCATCTTCATTTTTTAGGTTAAAAAAATCTTGCGGTTGAAAATCTAATAAAACATATATTTTCAAAAGCTGAGTTTAAAACACAAGATTATAAGAATCTTAGTTTTCCAACCTCACATCCAAACGCCACCTAAAGCTGCAACAAACATGCCTTCACACCAACATGCACAAATAACAACAAAGTGTACATACACTTGCTTACGTGTGGTGGGTGACAGTGCAAGGCAGTAGGCCAAAGGCTGCAGGAGTCTTATTCAAGGATGAGAATGGAGACTGGCACCGAGCCAGTCTCTCATCAGGTGGGTGCGGAGACGTCATCCTCTCCGCGGGAGCAATCGGGAGCCCGCAGCTCCTCCTCCTGAGCGGCATTGGCCCGCGCGCGGACCTCGAAAAGATCGGCCTCCCGATTGTCTTGGAGAATGCTTTCGTCGGCAAAGGAATGGCAGACAACCCCATGAACACCGTCTACATCCCTAGCAAGCACCCCATCAACATGTCCCTCATCCAGACCGTCGGCATAACTAAGATGGGGGTGTTCATCGAGGCGTCCAGCGGCTTCTGTCCGTCCTCTGAAAGCATTAACTGCCAACACGGTATCATGTCTGCCGAGGTATGTACAATATGATGTCCATCCCATACACACGCGCTCATTGGGGGTGTAATTCGGTCAATTTAGTTTGGTTTATTGAAAATTGAATCAAATTATAATCATATTTAATCTAAAAATCAAACTAAACTGAAGATTGAACCAAAAACAAAAAAATCGAACCGAACAGAATTGTTAAACGATATATATATATATATATATATATATATATATATATATATATATATATATATATATATATATATATATATGGGTTGGTTTTCAGCCTTATATATATATTAAACAAATAGGTTATGATTGAGGGTATAAATTAGTGTCATTTTTTATGAATATTAATGGTATAATAACAAAAACATAATTTTTAATATAAAAAATATGATCTAAATTAATATTAATTATGAAGAATCATGAGTTTAAATTTAATGCAGTTCGGTTCGGTTATTTCATTTTTTTTAAAAGTGTAACCAAACTCAAATCAAATTAAATCAGTTTATTAATTTTTCAATTCATATTCAAACCAAACCAAAAAATTATTAGTCTAACCTAGACTGTCAATGGGTCAGGTTCGAGTCGGGTTAGGGTGGACCCTGACCCGACCCGTTTGATTGTCGAATCCTTCGGGTTGGGTCCATATCGATTTCGGGTCGGTTTGGGTCGGGTCGGGGTGAATCCGGACCCAACCCGTTTGATTGTCAGATCCTTCGGGTTGGGTCCATATCGGTTTCGAGTCGGTTCATGTCAGATCGGTCGGGTCGACCTATTATCAAGTCCAGGCCAGACAAAGAGAGGTTGAGAAACTTCTTAAGAGCCTACATTGGCTTTATTTTTTTTTTAATAGAGTCTAGTGTATTATAACTAGTTCTTTACTATTTTGATTTTTTAACATTTTTTGACGAAACATTTAGAATACGGTTTAAATTATTATGTTTTTACGTGAAGTCAAAAGGTTGTAAAAATATTTCAAATGTTTAAAATTTTAAATGATTATCAATATTTAGTTATGAATATTTGATTAAATTATGAGTGTAGGTTAGATCATAAATAATAAAAAATCACATAATATTTAGATTGGGTCAACCGGGTTCAACGGGTCTATAGGATCGGATCGGGGTGATCCAGACCCGACCCATTTTGATTGTCAGGTCCTTCAAGTCGGGTATTTACTTCTTTTATCTGGTCGGGTTCAGATCAACCTGCGACCCGTTGATAAGCCTAGTCCAACCACTAAAAAAATTGGTTTGGATCGCTTTGGATTCGATTTACCAAAGTTGCACCCTTAACACGCACAGTCAGGCATATTCTCGCATCCTAACGCATGTACCCGCGCATTGTAATGGCACCCAGATTGGGCAGCTCTCAACAGTGCCGCCGAAGCAGCGCACGCTGGAGATGGCGCGTGCATACGCGGAGTCAAAGGCGACCCTTCCCAAAGAGATGTTCCAAGGTGGGTTTGGTCTCCAGATTGATCGCTTTCTTCGGTAGAAACCTTTTCGACGACCACCTTCAAGACCTATTTCGATGTTTTTGTTTTACCCTGTATTTTTATATTCTAATCTCCTCCTTCCGAACTTCTGGAGAAATAGAATTGATCAGGATTTTTTTTTTTTTTTTTTTTAAGGTGGGTCCATACTAGAGAAGATTAAAGGACCTCTATCCACAGGGGAGCTGAGGCTGCTCAACCCTGAGGCCGATGAGGAGCCGTCGGTGACCTTCAATTACTTCAACAACCCACTCGACCTGCAGCGGTGCGTCTATGGCGTGCGCACGATAGAGAAGATCGTGCGTTCCGGGAGTTTCGCGAGCCTCATCGAGGACGGTGCGTACTCAATGGAGGCATTGCTGAACATGAGCGTGAGAGCGAATGTGAATTTGATACCGAAGCATACCAATGACTTGAAGTCAGTCGAGCAGTTCTGCAAGGACACGGTGGTCACTATATGGCACTACCATGGTGGGTGCCAAGTAGGGAAGGTTGTTGGGAAGGACTACCGGGTTGTCGGCGTCGATGGGCTCAGGGTGGTGGATGGATCTACATTCATCGGTTCTCCGGGGACAAACCCGCAGGCGACGGTAATGATGTTGGGAAGGTAAGGGACTTTTGCCCCCCTTTTGATTCGAGAATAAGCTCGGAATAAGTGGAAATTAGTCGGAATAGCCTCAAAATGGGTGTTTAGAAGGTTAGAATAAATGTGAATATGTGTGTCAGAATTAACTGGTATAAAGTAATATATGAATTATAGTCAACCCCTAAAATTAAGTTATTCCATGTTATTTAACCCAAAAGAATATATGAGTCCACTATCAAATCAACTATCATCACATTTCATAAATTAACTGTCAAATCAATCGTCATCATTTTTTCACATTTTCTAAATCTTTATTCACATTTTATTCAAATAACAAAAACTTTATTATTATGTTTTTCAACAAGATTAATTCATACCACAATCAAACAAAAAATCACTTTATTCTTATTTATACTAAAATAGTCATAAACCGAATAACTTAATTCTCTATCTAAACGGGGGCTTAGGAACAGTTCATTCCATAGAACATGAATATTGTGTTCAGTTTGATATTAGTAGTGAAAGTGCTTTTTTTTTTTTTTTTTTGGGTAATGTGTGCAGGTATGTCGGAGTGAAGATTTTGAGAGAGAGACTAAGAAATGAAGCTGAAATTTGATGAAGCATTTGGAGGGAGTTTATGATGGAGGTGTTGTGCTTGTGTTAGTTTGCCATTGATCAACAAAATGTTTAGTTATTGATTCTCCTGGCTGAATGAAAGGAAGATGACCAGAGATATGAGCCGCCATTGTTATATGTGATGTTGATTTTCAAATCCATGTCTCAACATGAAAAGGGTCAAATCCAGTGCTAACCAAAAATGCAAGGAATCACTAGATACAGTGTGAGAATTGATTGAGCTGATGACTAAACACACAAAGTCCATTTCAACACAGACTAATAATGTTCCAACTATTGCAGAGTCCATGGCAATATTGCATGACATTAATGTTGAGATTATGTTTTGTTTCGGTGTATCACATTAGATAGTCATGATAAAATCATATTAAGGTAAACACCTAATTAGTAAAATATTAATTAAGATTTGATCTTAATTAATATTATAAGTGAATCTCTTAAAATAGAAAATAATATTTGTTTGTTAATTAGGAGAGTGAATATCTCCTAAAATCTGGGAATAATATTTGTTTGTTAATTGAGAAATTACTTAGGGATAAAGTTATTTATTTTTATAAATAGTCTTTACGGTTTCATGGCAAAACTTGATAAGGCATTATACAATGTAGAGATCCTAAGGGAAGGTTGAGAAGGTTCTAAAAGAGGATAAATCCATGGGAGAGTTTGTGAGTCTTTTAATGTATCTTGTGTTCTTCGTGTGATGTAGTGTTTCATTCTTGTGTTCGATCTTGTGTTTATTATTGGCTTCCATGAATTGCCTTCCTAACAATTAACATCATTTCCCTACATGCCACTGAATGGTCCTATATATGCTGCATCACTTCTACGTGAGCTGATGAACCGTGTCATGTTTCTAGAGTTGGGAGATGAAGAACAGAGAGCCCGCTGGATTTGGCTCGAGTACCAAATGGCCATGGGAAGTAGAGGCCATTAGGCCATGTGGTCTTACCTTTTTTATTTATCAATGTTATTAAAACACTATCAATTTATATTTTGTATGTGTCATTGCTGTTTATGTACGAAAATTATTAAAACTCTTTCTGCAGATCAAGGGAATCAATCTTTGAGTTCTCTGTCTTCTTTTTTTTTTTAATTATCAAAGGTATCCCAAACCGTTCAAGACAATGACTAATCCTCCGGGTGTCCACAGCGACCCACTCGAATGATTCCCTACAGACACCTGGGTAAGTCAAAGGTGAGAATCAAACATGCGATAATGGGGAGTAAACCCATGGTGCTAGAAAATTGGTGAGTAGGTTTGTCATGTTATGAATATATATGTGACTCTTGTTCAGTTTATGATGTGGATTACAACTCTTCCGATAGTTCTTTATAACCATTGTAGTGTAATCTTTTGGAGTGTGATGCAGATCAGCATATTATATGTGACTCCACTTTTGTTTATAGCTCACATTCAACTGATCAACTCTTTTATGTATCAATGCTATGATGCATTGATTTATGTGACTCTTATGAGCATTGTTGTTCTATTGGTCAGATCTGGTATTGCATATTGTTATGGAATCTACAAGGGCTGATATGTAAGTACCTAACCTTTATTCCGATTACACTGCCCATAACATGATAACACCATTTCTTTCTTTCATCATATTGAATCAAATGTTATACTTTTCCCTTTCCTTTAGGTTTGACATCGAGGAAATGGATGACATTGAGATTGATATACTGTTGCTAATGGTATTAGGTAGTTTGGGATTGTATCATGCAACCTACCTGAATAAGTCACCTGTCCATGATCAAACATACATGGGGAATTAGGTGGTGCTTGACATTATACACGGGCATTGGTGTGTCTGTTTTAACATGTGCTGTTTGATGCCCCTAGTTTTCATGGGATCGTGTCAGGTAATGAGGGATGAGGAGCTAGTAAGAAGTTCTAGGAATGTATCTATAGAGGAACAATTTAGGATATTGTTAAAAATGATAGGACACTATGATAGGAACAGATTGACGCAAGACACCCTTAAGGACTCTTGTGAGACTATTAGCAGGTGATTTACCAAGATTTTGACTATGATTTGCATTTGGGCACCTGAAATAATTAAGCCAAAAGAACCCCTAGACAATATCCCAAAACATGTACTTGAATACGGAGGTGGTAAGTATTACACTTTCTTCAAAGACTGTGCAGGAGAGAGTTATCCCAACAGAAAGGGATTCCTTGCCCCATATCGCAACATAAGATATCACATTCCTGATTTCCAGCATGTTGCACTCCTCTTTGAGGAACATTATCGAGCGGTCTTTTGGGGTTTTGAAGAATAGGTGGTCCATCTTGGAGAGAATGCCAAATTACAGTTATAAGACTCAAGTCAAAATTGTCATTGCGGCCATTGCCACACAATTTTATAATTGAACAACGCATATCCAATTAGGTGCCCAATGAATTTAGTAATGCTAATGTGAATGGGTATAAAGATATATAGGTTGAACCCCTTTGTGCTTCATGCAAACTTTATTACTTTAAAAATCTGAACTAATTACTATTTTGGCTTAATTTGATTTACAGGTTTGAAGAAGAGGTGGCCCAATGCAACTGGTGTGAACTTCACAGATCCTGGACAGTTTAAAGTGAAGACAAACACATTTTTGTTGGTCTTCTGCAGATTTTGTTTCCATGTAATAGTTTATACTTGTTCAATTAGCAAGATGTTTTCATACTTTTGAGTTCATGTGTGGATTAACATGTGGTTTCATTGTCAGTCTTCATATTTGGTGAATTATAAACAGTGTGACTGTTTTTAATACATTTCATAAGAGTATTGTTGGTGTTATACAGTTTCATACTTTTTGTTTATTGGGGTGTTGGTGTGCCCCCAATTTTATTTTATTTTTTTAATAAAAGGCCCTCCTTCTTTAGTTGTTAAAATATCAGGAGAACTATCAGGTATTGATCTGATTAGAGATCCTTGGTTTTCGCATGTGCCTTTCTCAATGATTCTTATGCCGATCAATATGAACATAGTTAATTTAGGATTTCACCTAGCCCATATAATATCAGAAGGGTCTTGGTGAGTGGATGTAATCCATCAGATTTTTCCCCCATTTGGGGCTGATTTGATTACACAATCTGCCTCTCCAAAATGTACGCAAGATCGAATTACTCGCTAAAGATGGGAACCTGTTCTTCCGAAAATTAAAACGTTTCTTTGGAAACTAATGTGGAATAGAGTGCTGACTCGTGCTCATTTGGATTCCATTGGGATGTAAATTAATGCTACATGCTCTCTATGCTCCTATGAACTGGAAACGTTGAGGCATTTATTTGGAGATTGTGACTATGCTGCTGCTTGTTGGGGTTATATTCCGATCCGATGAAGACTGTAATCAATGATATGGATTGCCATGTCTTGGCTAGACATGTTTGAACAAAAATACCAGAGTTCAGCGCAGAACAAAACAGCCTCTCAAGTTTTACTTGCATCAATGTTGTGGTCAATATGGAAAGCGAGGAACTCGTGTATTTTTAGACACCAATATATCCCTCCTTTCCTAACTGCTACTCGAGCAGTGGTTCTTGCACAGGAATGCATGGTGTGCCTTAGCTCATTGTCTTCTCTAAATGAGTCATTTCAGGTACAATATCATCTTAATTCTGATTCCATGGGTGGCTTGTCATCTCAGCAACAAGTTCACTCCAATACCTCATACCTAATCACCGATGGTAGTACAGACCCAGTGACTCGAGCAGCTGGAGTTGCTTTCAATAGTGTACAGAGTTCCCCGGTATGTATAATTGGAGCTAGGTTTTGTAGTTGACCTTGGGCCTCTCCTTTACAGACAGAAACTGGGGCTATTCAATTAGCAATGCAAAGAGCTCGTCAGTTGGGACTTGCTCATTTATGTATATGTTGAGATGTGGTGGTCATCATTCGAATATTAAAATAAGGAAATCCAGGTCCTTTGCCTAGTCAGAGTTTTATTGATCACATCACATTCAATAATGATTTTTGGGTCTCAATTGATAGACATCATCTAAAGCCCCATGAGGTGGCAAGGTTGAAATCCCTCATTTACCCTTAATTGTCATATCTGCATTTAATACGTAACCGATCCCTTATTTGATGGAGGTGGTTATTATTTTATATTGTTGTTCTTCCTTTTATCAATTGAAAGAAATTGTTTATCCGAAATATATTAATTAATTCGTCATATGTTGACGAACAGAGAACAAAAACTCGATTCCAATTTTTGTGAAGAATCCTTTTTTTTCTATCTGTTTATGGTGCAATCAATGGAAATCGTTTTAGGTTTGGCTAATTCTATCGAAAGAAAACATTTTGATCTGAGCTGAGAATGTTTAATCTTTTACGTTCATTTTTTAATCCTCATTTACATTCGTGCGGTCGGAGTTTCTATTTTGAATCTAGATAAATGTTAGGTGTATCTGAATTATATATGCACATTGTGTTTGCTTACGATTTTTATAATCATTTATGATGTTGCTTATGTGTATAATTATGATATTGAATCTTTTGTGCATATTTAATCTTGCACAATCATTACTCAACTCATGTACATTTGATTGATGTGAATTTTTTTATTATGATTCCAGATACATGTAATGTATATCTGAATAATATATGTAACCTATTATTTGTATGTTTTGTTTGTTCTAATGATTTGATTAATGTAAGTCGATGAAATTTTTAATTGTTTTTGTCATGTATATTTAAGGATATTTAATAATAAAAAAAGTAATGCTTTATTAGCAGATGGACCATAATTGTTCGTTTAAATTTCAGATACATAAATATTGTATCTTAATATTACACAATTGTGGTAATTGTTTTCATTTTTTACCAGGCAGCAATGATGATTTTATGAATGACACATGCGAAGATTCAATTCATTTAAATAACATCAATGATGCATGTTCTCTACAAACCAGTGTACCGAAGGAATTGTCAGATGGAGTTGATCAGCAAAGTGTAGATGAGATTATTGAATGTGCAGAAGAGTTTGTTACATCCATTAGAATGTCTTTTCATTCAGAAGACGAGGTACGGTTTTTTTATAACAACTTTGCTCATAAGGTAAGATTTGGCATTGCAAAAGTTCATGGGTAAAAGGATGAAAATGGGAGGCAAAGATTTTTTTCACTAGCTTGCTATCAAAATGAGAAGCATGTTCGATCTGGTAAAAATGTATTTAATACCCGGTCTTCGATCAAGACTTGTTGCGGGGCTAGGATTAATATTAGTGTGAAGGGGAGTGAGTGTTTCATGATATCAAAGGTGGTTTTAGATCATAACCATCATTTGAGCCCCCTTAAATCTCACCATTTTGCGTGCCATTGAAAGATTGATCCTATTTCAAAAAGAATTTTGGATATTAATGATCAAGTTAGAATTAGAGCATTGAAAAGTTTTAGCTCTCTTGTGATTAAAGCTGGTGGCTATGAATTATCTTACGAAGAGAAGAATGCTAGGAATTATTTGTGCAGATCGAGGCTTGCAAGGCTTGGTAGGGGAGATGCTCAAGCTGTTTGTTATTATTTTGTTTGTATGCAAAAGAAGAATCCAAATTTTTTAATCACCTTGTTGATTTTGATGAGAATTTCATATTCAGAAATATTTTTTGAGCTGACGCAAGGTCATGAGCTCTATATGAGTGATTCTCATATGTGATTTCTTTTGATTCAACCTATTTGACAAATAAGTACGACATGCCATTTGCTCTTTTTATTGGTGTCAACCATCACAGTCAATCTGTTTTGTTTGGATGCGGTTTATTGTCCAACGAGAACACTAAAACATATGTTTGACTTTTCAAAGCTTGGTGTGCATGTTAAGACATAAGCCGAATGCCATAGTTACTAACCAATGCAAAGCAATTCAGGCTGTTGTTTCACAAGTCTTTTTAGAATCTCGTCACAGATTGTGTTTGTGGCATATCATGAAAAGTTAGATAGATATGCATGTTTGTGTTTTGTTTGAACTTGTCAATAATAAATTCAGATACAGTTGATAATTCAGACACAACCTCTCATGTACCTTTCTGTGTTTCAGTTACACTTCACTACATTTGCTAAGTGTATGTACTATATTTTTTTTTTATATAGTTACAAAAATTATGATAATATTAAGAAACGCATGAAGTCATACGAGTCTCTTACACCTGGTGACTTTGACACCAATTGGTTACAAATGATAGAGAAGCATGGAATATCGGACAATGCGTGGCTTTCGTCATTATTTAGTGATTGTTCACAATGGGTTCCAGTTTATGTGAAAGAAACCTTTTGGGCTGGTATGTCTATTACCCAGAGAAATGAAAGCATGAATGTCTTTTTTATGATTATATTAATTCAAAAACAACTTTGAAGCAAATTGTGGAGCAATATAATAATTCTTTGAAAAGCAAGGTGGAGAAGGAGGAAAATGTTGATTTTCATTTGATAAATTCAATCATTCCTTTGCTTAAAGATTTCTAATTTGAGAAACAATTTCAAGAGGCGTATACATATTATATTTTTAGGAAGGTTCAAAATGAAATTAAGGGAATGATTTTTTGCAATCTAGTCCATGTGTCTGATGTAGGTTGTGTCAGATATTTTGTGATTGATGATATTTCTAAGGGCAGGGATGGAGCGACCAAGAAAATAACTTGTCAAGGTCGTTTTGATGAAGGAATTAGGAGGTTCAATGTCTGTGTTGCCTTTTTGAATTTAAAGATATCATGTGTAGGCATTCTAAGAAAGTCTTGATACACACCAACATGATCAAAGTTTCTTCACATTACATTCTTGATCGTTGGCGGAAGGGCATTAAACGGAAACACAATTTTGTAAAGAATTGTTATGTGGACAACATGTCAAATGAGCAAATGTTAAGACACCATGATTTGTATTCTAAATTTTTGACAATTGCTGAGGGTATTGTTGTCTCACCTAAGAAATTTGAGTTGTGGAAAAAGTATCTTGACTCCATGTATGATGATCTGACAAACACCATTCTAGGGAATGTTAACTACAGTAGTGTTGGTGAAGACCAAATACCAGTTTCAACAATTCAATCTCCTTTCAAGGTTCGAACTAAAGGACGACCACCATCGAGAAAGAAGGCATCCAAGGTCTATAAGTCAAGGAACAAGAAAGCGAAGATACCTCAAAGATCTAATGTTCAAAAGGTTGGAGAAGCCGCTGGATCTTCTCTATTTTGATTTTTTTCATTTATATTGTTATGTAACCCGTTATGGCAATATCATACTTTGTGACAATTCGTTGGGTCTATATAGATTGATCAATGTAGTTACTTTGGATTTATATGAAGATTAATTTTTTCATATTCAGATATAGTAATCCAAATTCAGATACTCAAATGAAAGCTATACTAACAACCAATTAAATATGCATCTCCAATTACTTTAATGTGTACTTTGTTTGATTAAATGTTTATCTGCTCATAGACATGTTAAATAATCATGTCATTGTTCTTTATTAAATCTGATAACCCTGTCACCTTTCATCAAATGTCATGTGTACAAATACAAATACGTCACATAATTCAGATACACTTCACTTACATGAGATTTATTACAGGGTTAAACACCGAACCAATCATTTCCATCAAACATTGTATTTCATATGTTCAAACAACAATGCTCCTAAAATCCTTCAATTACAGACATCACAAAAAAATATCAATTTTGCTTTTCATATGATGAAACAGCAACATAACCTATTAATCTAATAATTGTCATATACAGATCAACAAAATTTGACTATGCAATTACTTGCTACATTATTTTTTGCATATAAACATGATGGTTTTGTCAGTTATTATTACAAATGCACTGTCCTGACCCTGTCATCTTCATCTTTGTATGTTCGGTGTTTGCCATTCAAGAATTCATGTATGACGTATGCTGTTATGGATCTGCATTTCTTTTTGCCCATCATGCCAGTCGTTACCTTTTCCTTAGCGACGTATTGTCTCATGATATTGTCTCATGATCTTGTGTTGCTCATCTACTTTTGTTTTTGCAGCCCTATATTAGCTTCTTCCCTTTCTCTGATTTTTCCATCATTTAGAATGATTTGTTCTTTCAGTTCTTGACATTTCCTCTTTATGTCCCATATTTTTGCCTCTAACATTTTGTTCTTATCTGACGTTGATTCTATTGTTGACACCACTTTTTTCCACTCCTCTCGCCATTCCAAAATTTGGCTGTCCTTCTCTTTGTTTCTTTCCATGAGATTGACATTTTCTTTTTCCATGTCTGCCATCCTTTCTAGCAATTGAGCTAGCTCGTTTTCGAGGTTCTTATTATTCTCTTGGGAATCTTGTTGCAATGGAATTTCAAAATTCTGATGTGAACTATTAGCACTGCCACCACCATCCTCTCCTTCAATTTCATCTTCACTTTCTTCACTTGATTCATTGTTAGTTTCACTGTCTCTGTCATCTTTAGACTCAGAATGAACTGTGGCAGTGGACTTCTCCCCAAGATGTTGTAGTTCATTTAGTCTAATGTTCAGCTCTCCACTACATATCTGCAGTAGTTATTTGAATGTCAAGATTCAAATGAGAAGAAAATAGTTCATTATTTTGTGTATCTAAACAATTCAAGATACAGTTACAAAATACATGCAAGTGTTTTTCTTTTTCCATACAAATCAGCTATACGGATTTCACATATAGCCATATTTCAATTTGTTCAGATACACATACAGAAACAGATACACAAACAACTACACATACAAATAAGTATATTTGTTTTTTCAGATATTCCCAATATTAATTTTTTCAAATACAGAAGTATCTTAAAAATTACACATATGGTGTTGTTCTGTAAATGCATTTGAAATCTTGTGATTCAGATACAGCCATATAGCAGTTTGTTCATGATGAAGATGTATCTAAAAATTCCAAATACAAATACATATACAGAGGAGTATTCAGTTTTTTCATATTAGCCCTATATTAGTTTGTCTAGATACAAATGTATCTTAAAAATTACAAATATGATGCTGTTTATTTAAATCCATTTAAAATCATTTGATTCATAGAGAGAAGAGACATTTTAGTAAAAATGGATGGTTATAGAATACCTTATCTTTTTTAATTTTGTTTAGTTTGGTCTTGGTCATCTCCTTGTGCAATTTGCGTAGATCCCATTTTAAGAACCGTGGAAATCTATCTTCATGTGTTACTGGAATTACATGTGTGTGTTCACACAGCCAATACTGCATAATTTGAATGCCATTAGTCAGTTAAAAAAATATTAATATGCTTAAATAAAATTTATATGTTCACAAAGAGGTTTTCCTACCGGTAGTAATATCACGCATCCGGTGACGCTTAGAGGAGTTGTTGGATATTTTGTTATGGACTGCATCAATGTATCTAATATCGATGTGGACCATGCATATTCTTTCATCTTGTTGAGGTTCTCCACATACTTGAAATATGTCCAACCCAGAGTTTGTCCACTATTTGTGTAGAAAAGGCAAACAAATAAATATAGGCAGCAGAGTCTTGCGAAATCTTTGTAATCTGTGTCTGAATCGCCAGCCAATGCTTTCAGCAGTTGCTCCTTTATATGTGGAGCATTTGGCCTTTTCACAGTCCCAAACCTTCTTCGTACGAATGTGGTGTCTGGTTTACCTCCAAAAGTAACTGTTATTAATAATGAAGTTTCATTAGTAAATTCCAGATACATATTATAAAAGCATTGAATCAAGTCAATCAAATTGCAATTGAATCATTTCAATTAAAATTATGTACCTTCTACTTTTTTATCCCCTGGCTGTATCCCAAATATGACTTCAACCTCGTCAGATGTGATCTTCAATTGCTTCCCACCGACAATGAAACAGTTGGACTTCTTATCAAATGTTTGGATGATGGCTAGTACATCATCATCATTTTTCTTGGTGACGTTGTATTCAAAGGATCTGTCCAAGAAGGATTTAAAAAGATTCCAAAATGGAGTTCTTTGGAGCATTTCTACATGTCTTTTTTTCAATTTCATTGATGCAAATGTTGCAAAAATTCTATGCAATGTGGATCTGTACTGAGGATAATATGTTCTGCATCTCCTTTGTTCTGCAATTTTGTCTTTGTGGGTTCCTGCAGAAATGATATTCAATTACATTGTTTGAATCCTATGAAATAACATCCAGATACAACTTCAGTATTCACCACATCTAGATATTAGCTAGGTCACAACTTCAATAGTGGCATACATGAAGACAAACAGTTTCTATTTTAGATACATCATAACACTCAGATACAATTACTAAACAATGTTTTTCACAAAGTTAATAAACAATGTGTATATAGAAACTTAAAAATGGATGTCATGTGAAGAATTCAATTAAATTTCTCAAACATTCATAATCATTTTAATTCAAGCAAATTAAACATGTCTGATTTACCTTCCGGAATAAGCTTTGTATTTTACAATCAATATGGACTCATTGAAGTCGATTAAAGAACAGAATATTAATTCAGATACACCATTTGGATTTCAGATACAGGTGGATTTTAATTTCAGCCCAACATTTTCTGAATTAAAGATAGATTATGACACATTTTTTTACCTCAAGCAATTTTTATTCCACATTGTTAGCTTGTGGCATATAGTATCTGAAAGTTTTTCATACACCATTACATCATTTTGTTCCAGATATGTCTTTTTAATCCAGATAAATGTGTAACTATAACATTTTTTCTAAATCGCCTGTATAAACCGAAATACCATTCATTTGCGAAAATCACATATTAAAAAATCATATTAGTCGGATTCAAATACAATAATGTATACCAATTTTTTCAAGTACACAAGATAAACAATGAGCAAAAGTTATTATGATGAATGCAGGGATCACATTCACTCAAATCTGTGATCGTTCTTCAAGGAGTGCAACTTAAACTTATAATAAACTGTTTATGATAGTTTTTGAAAGAATAAATATTCAAAACGGAGAGTTTTTCCATTGCGGGAAGAAATTAGACTTATATTTGGGGATGAATTGAAAGGATTAATAGTGATTACCTCTTTTCGCCATTGTTGTAGAGGATTTGGGGAAGAAAACAATCGGAATCAAAAACCCTAGGTGGATGAGGTTTTTTTTTTTTTTTTTCGAGTGACTCACTGAATCGTCTTCGACGCCTTATTTTTTGGAGTCGGTTACACAAGGTTTAAATGGGGGGATGTTTTAATTGGGAACGAATTTTTGAATATCAAATGAAGGATAGTAAAGTCTTTGCAATTTTTATCTTTTTCAAAAGTCAAATAGGGAAATGACACCTATTGAGGCTCAGCAATGGAACCTAATTTTTGATACCTAGGTAGCAAACTAAATCAGATTATGCCATAATGCAGAGGACCCCATAACCATTTGTAAATCAGATCACAGTCCAGTGGATTCACAATGAGGCTCTAGGATAACAGTATTAGAAACTGGATTGGCCAGATATGTCAGTTTATACTCGTATAGATCAGGCTAAATCACATGAATCATGTATTTTGGGTTATTCTGTATAGTTTTCCATTTTGAACTAAAATAAATTCAAACATGAGGATTTCTACTAAAAAAAGAAGGAAAAAAAAAATTACTGACAGCCATATTGGTTGCTAATCTGGATGCTACCGCTGCTATATCACTTCCTATACTTTGTACAAGACACTTCAAAATTTGCTTTACAATATCATTTGACAAAGAAAAGAAGAAAAAGAGACACCCACTACTTGAGCCCATCTCGCATGGTTGGCTGTTGTATATCATTGAGTACTAGAATTGTCATTTTCATTATTATGTACAGGCTGCTTGTAAACCATGCAATGTGGACATGGAAATTGATAGGAGGTTTGTTTGTGTATTGACCATGTACAACAATCACAAGAGGGACGAAAGCATATATAATCATGTTATATAATTTGTAGGACATTTTATTATGATAATGAAGAAATGGATATCTGATTGAATAGACAGTGGTTGAGAAGCCCCAATTCAATACAGGATAAACCATGTGGCTACAAACCTGTTACCAGATTGATAATGAGCATGACATTGCTAAACAGATTTTCCGAAACTTAAGGGTACATATATACACACACCATAATATCATGAAATTGTCCTTTCACAAAAATGAAAACCAAAAAAAGGGAATAAGAACACACTGTTGACAGCCCCTGCAAAATGTAATCCACATCAAATAAAAACCAAAAAAAGGGGATAAGAACACAATCTGGACAGCCCCTGCAAAATGTTAACCACAGAAACTTTAGTTGATCAAACCTGCAGAGCACAAATATTAGTAACTTTCAATGCCCATTCAATACCGAAGAATTCAAAGCATGATAATGCCATCAAAATATGAAGCAATTCTTGGATGCTTGAACATAGTTGAAAATCAAATATTGGTTTGCAGAGCACAAATATTAGCAACCTTAAATGCCCATTCAATACAGAAGAATTCAAAGCATGATAATGCCATCAAATATGAAGCAATTCTCAGATGCATGAACATAATTGAAAATCAAATATTGATTTAATTTTCATGGAACATCGTTGGAGGGAGTCAGTAGTACTACGATGACCTAGTGATTTCATACAAAATATGTATTATAAAAGTGAACCTTTTAAGCTGTGTACATCCGTGCTTCACACATACAAACATGATTACACAGACAAAGGTTGCATGTCATGAATTACTAGAACCTCCATGTCCTTCATTTTATAATTGTTATTTCTAGGTGGAATATATGATGTGTGGCCACCTCTGCAAGTGACCCTTTTCCCAACTACATTGACATCGATTTTGAAAACAAAGAAGGCAAAATTAAGACATTAAACATTATTCAAATGAATTCTAGTATAAAGAGGCATAAAAAAGGTTACCTTGTAGCAAACCATTAATGCAAGCTTCATGCTCATAAACACAACCATACTCCAAAGAGTTTTTTGATGAATAGCGTTGTTTCTTTGACCCTTTGCTACATATGGACTCCTTACAAGCACTTCCCGAAGATGCATCTTCATCCCCAAGTAAGTCATCATCACAAGCATCAACACCAATCTCCGCATCACAAGCATCAACACCAATCTCCGCTTGGTGCTTTGTAGGTCTTTTCCGTTTCCTTTTTCCCTCATTTTGAAACTTTGGTGAGAGGATATCTTTTTCACATGCGTATTGATCGAATATCTTCACCTTGAAATGCGTGATTCCATCGTATTTAAAAACCAGCAAATCAGACTCTTTTAAGGAGTGATCCCTAACAAAGTCTGTCCAACCATCCATTATATACCAGTCATTGATAGCTTTGCGCAATTTTATTTCCCATATGCAACCTGTAGGACCCTGAAGGACTGCCCTTTTAGATGCTTTATCTGATAGAAAATATACAACCTTCGGAGGAATGCGCTTCAAGTTATGAAAAGATAAAAAAAGGGTCAGCACAATACAACTGAATATTGAGATTTTTAAACTGGGGAAACAGCAACCCAGTAAACGAATTCACTTTCAATAAAACTGCTAACACTTATGAAACAAGAAATCAATATGGTAAACCTGCGTTGTATTTTAAGGTGAATGTTAAGTCAAATTTTACCCCTGATTTTGTATAGGACCAAAACATAATGTGACGATATATATACACATATATATGTATGTATACGTATATATATTTTTTGAAGGATCTTCCTAAATTTCACACCCCCCCCCCCCCCCCCCCCCCCCTTTTTTTATACAAACAACACTGAATGATCTTCTCTGAAGCAAAGGTATTTCTTTACTCAAAACCTCATCAAGTAAAACATTCTATATAATCCAAGAGGGAAAGAGGGAAAAAAATACCATCAAAAGCAAGGTTTTAGATGCTCAGTAGATTTTGCTGGTCAACATGAAGATAGTCTGTTCTTTTATTTTCTTATAAACATATTTCCCATGTCACCCACATTTTGTCCAGATCGCACATCAAACTATCAAAGATGACAATTGCAGGATTCAGTTAGACAATCTAAATGTTTTACAAAAAAAAAAAAGTTACTTTTTTGTAAGAGTAATATGATCCTTTCAACAATCTCTTTATTTACGAGAAAAAAAATGGGACAATTAGTTCCAAGTATTTTTTTAATCCCTCAACCTTTTTTTGTCCCTCAACTTTTATTAACATACCAAAACATCCCTAAGTTAACAGTTATATATTTTCCAGACCTTTCTATCTAAATATCATCCATATGCATAAGTGCATAACATTGTACAAAATTGACATAACAATGTGTACATATTAACAACAATGAACAAGATTGACATAACAATTTGTATGAATTAACAACATACACAAAGTTCATAACAGACATAAGGAAACCAAACGGAGTAAACAATGAAAAAGGAGACTACAGAACCCAGAAAATAATAACCACTAACTTGGGGGTGTTTTCATATGCTAAAAAAGTTAATAGCTAACTTGGGGTGTTTTCATATGCTAAAAAAGCCCAATAATCTAGACAAGGGGTTGAAAAAAAATAACTTGGAATAACTTCCCCAAAATACATAGTCAAAAACTCAAAATCAAGTCATCAACCAAAGAAACAATGCTACAAAGATCCATCTTTTCCTAACCACAAGCGTTTCTTTCAGAAATTAATTCTCGGAAAGACACAATGTATATCAACCCTACAAACAACAATGAAAAAACAAAGAAAAACACCATTAGGAGATCACAAAACCCAATCTTTACACTAAACAAAAAAACCAGCTTTGAAAGGACTCGTATACATCATATTCAAACCAAATAAAAAAAACAAACTTGAAAAAAAAAACAGATAAAAATAACATCACATAAGAATCTGAAAAAAATATCCTCATAAAAAAAAAAAGTCCATGAAAAGCTAACACAACTCACAAGCTTCTCTGAAAAATCCCCAATGAGTATCTTAAAAAACTGAACTTTCTTTCCCACCCGACGATCAATGCTTTGATTCATCTCTCTGTTTTTTTCTTCTTTTTTTCTTACCACCCAAAACAAAAACCCTTGCTTTAAAGGGTTGGGACTCGGGAAGATGAACCATCAAAATAATGAAAAAAAAAAAAAAACAATCTTCAACTCGAAACACGTGTGTCCGCACGTGTTCCAAGAACTGCATTTCTTTTCCCGCCAAAACTCGCATTTGGGGCCGTCCGTCTCCGCTGCGGTTTCAATCCTATTACGACCGGCTTCGATTAGCCTTATCAATATCGAACTACACAATCCATAAATTTAACAGAACAATCAATTGTTGCATACAAATGTCATTTTTATATTGAATATAGTCAAGCTTGGGTTTAATTGTACCATCAGCATCCAATAAAATAATGGCACATGTATCTAATAATTGAATGTGTAATTCGATTTATAGTCTGTGTAATTCAATTGATAGGCCATACTATTCAATGTCGATGGATTAACCAAAAGGTCTGATTGCATCTAGATCGTCTCCGTTGCAGGTCCAGATCCTAATTGGCCTCATTTGGGTAAGTACTATGAGTACTCAATTGGGGCCTAACACGTGTACACAACATGTGATATTCATGTGTGACAAGAAAAAGCGAGTGAAATAGCTCATTAAGCACCTCCATTTCTTTTCCCACATTTTCTTATAAGACAAAATAGTAAGGATTCAATTTGGATAAGTTAAAGCCGATCCAACCCAATATTTGGGTTGAGATTTTAGCGTACGGGTTTAACTTGAACGTGAACAACCCGAACCTAATTCCAGTTGGGTTTGAATTGAAAGTTTAAAAACCCAAATCCAACCCAAAACTGAAGTAGGGATGATAAATGAATTCATATTTTAATTTTTAATTTTTTCATGAAATAAAATTTAAATTGTTTAATTTATTTTTACCTATAATCTATCACTTCTATAATTCCCTTTCTTTTAATTAAAATATTCCTTAGATTTACCTTCATTCAACTTCATATTAGATACGATTGAGCTCTAACTTGCCCGAGTTACACCCTTATATAAAAAAAAAAATCAATGATCAAAGAAAAATTTTAGCTTTTCATCACTTTCCTTCATTTTACTGTCATGCACAAACACACCTTAAATAATGAAAAAGTGTCATTTTTATATCAAGCATCAAGAATCATATTTCATATCATATTTGTTAGGGGGTAGTTTTTTTTAATTTTTTAGGGGCTACAAAATGCTTTAAGATTGAACATAATGAATTGATGTGTTTTTTTTAATATATAAAACAAAATCGTTTATATTTGAGTGTAAAAATATCATATAAGTTGTGAAAATGTGTAATTTTTATTCAACATGAAGATATCATTTCCGTGGGACCGGAGCAAACCGGTGGAGTTAACCTTCCCAGCTCGACCGTAAGGTCAGCCACGGAGTCTCTCATATATGTATATATATATATATATAAAAACAACAACAACAACATGAAGATATCTTAATTTAAGTGGGTGTTGTTTTCTAAATCTTTGAACTACAAATACCTTTAGGTTGAATAAAATGACTGATGCGTCTTTTTTTTGGTGGATTAATATCATACCTAGTTATCTTCTTAAGAGGGAAATCTGAGCATAAAACCCTTTGATTTTAAGATTTTCAAAATATTCCAAAAAAGAGATCAACAACATTTACAAGGTAACCAAGTTACTCTATTCTTTCTCCTCTTTGTTGCACAGGTGCAGAATTATCTTTCATAAATTCTTGAACATCTCGTGACAGCTCTTCATATTTATAATTCAACGTGAAGAATTTAAAATTTTAAGTGGTTAAGTGGCTCTCAATTATAATTTTTGTTAAAATATTGATTTTGAAATAACTGTATGTAAATTGTGCATCATCTTTGAGTTCTTTTATGTTTAAATTAAACAAAATATATATTATTTGTGCAGATAAGAATAACAAAAAAAAAAGGTGGTGGTTCTAAGAAAGAAAGTGAATTAGCACATAAGCTGATGATTAGATCTACTATGAAGACAACAAAGTCATCAAAGAAGATGAAGAGGATTGGAAAAGCGATATCATGTGTTGGAGATTTTATTTTTTTTCGGTTACGTGTTATAGAATGTTGAGACTCGAATGATGTTTAATGTGTATTTTTTCAGTTTAAATGGGTGAATGAACTGAAAAAAATAATAAATGAATCAAATTAAAGTAATTATTCAATTGAACTAAACAATATATGAATCGAACTGAATTACAATTGAATTGAACTGAATAATGTTTTAATCGAACTGAAGTACTTAATCGAACTAAACAATGAATGAGTCAATTAAAGTGAAATATTTATAGTCAGATCGAACAATGAGGAAATCAAACTAAAGACTCATGAATCAAACTAAACAATGAATGACTTGAACGGTGCAACTTTTGTATCGAATTGAACAATGAACAAATTGATTTGAACAATGTATGAAATGAATTGAAGTACTCAATAAGTCACCCAAACAGTGAATGAGTCAAACATAAATACTTATGCTTCAAAGTAAATATATATACAAAATGTGAACCGATAAACCGAAATGTATATATATCATATGAATCAAACTACACAACATTTAAATTGAATTATAAAATATAATAATCGAATAACACAACTTATTAATTGAATTCCACAATCAAACTATACAACCTATGAATCAAACTAAACAACAAATGAATTAATTGCTTACAACTTTCTTTCTTCATGTTTAATGAATTAATATAGCAAAGAAGAAAATAATGTTTAATCCTTCATTAATCCATTCATTAATTTTATCCGACCTAATCGATTGTTTAACCTAGATGTTCTCTTTCCCCAAAAACAATTTAAGAGAAAATATGTCAACATATTTTTCCCTTAAACAAAAGACACATAAGGGAGAGAGGGAGGCAAAGGACACACGTTTTTTTGGGAAGAAAAATTGCTCAATGACGAACTCTTCTCCTGAGCTGATGTTTAGGGGTTTTCCAGGATGATGAAAGATGGGATTTTTTAGGGCTCTAAATATTTCTAGAGATGGTGAGATTTAAAGAGGGTGAGAAAGAGAGAGATGTGAAAATCTTGAAATGAGAAAGCACGGAAGGGAGCAAGAAAAATCAGATTGACCGAATGAGAGAGAGAGAAAACCCGGTCTCGTCACACGTGAACATCACCTGTTGTGTGCACGTGTCAGACCTCAATTAGATTCTGATGATACTAATTTAAATAAGATCTGATAGGATCCGGAGTCTTGACCAGATCTTAATCCAATCATGTTTGGCTCTGGTTAGTTGATCAGTATCAGACCCACAGCGGAGACGGACGGCCTGATAGGCTGATATGCGAGTTTTGGCGGGAAAAGAAATGCAGTTCGTCGAGCACGTGCGGGCACACGTGCTTCGAGGTGAAGAGGGTTTCTTTCTTCTTTTTTAATGGTTCGTCTTCCCAACCCTTTTTAAGACTGAGAGAAAGGAAGGTTTTTAGTTTCAGGTGGTCAAAAAAAAAAAAAAAAAAAAGAAGAAGAGAGAGAGATGAATCAAAGCATTGATCGTCGGATGGGAAAGAAAGTTCAGTTTTTTAAGATACTCATTGGGGATTTTTCAGAGAAGCTTGTGAGTTTTCTTTGATTCTATTTGTGTTTTTTAGGAGTTGTGTTTGCTTTTGATGGACTTTTTTTGTGAGTATTTTTTTTTCAGATTATTATGTGATTTTACTTTTATCTGATTTTTTTTCTCAAGTGGGTTTTTTTTATTTGGTTTGAATATGATGTATACGAGTCCTTTCAATTTCAAAGTTGGTTTTTTTTTTAGTGTAAAGATTGGGTTTTGTGATCTTCTAATGGTGTTTTTCTTTGTTTTTCATTGTTGTTTGTAGGGTTGATATACATTGTGTCTCTCCGAGAATTAATTTATGAAAGAAGTGATTGTGGTTAGGAAAAGATGTGGAAAAGGGTTTGGCAACTCCAACTTTGGAGTTTGCGGGAAGCAGATTTTTTTAAACCCGTTTTCAAACAAAAAAATTATGGTCAAAAGCTGTAGGCATTTTTTTTAAAAAAAAATGTCCAAAACGTGAGTTTTCTAGACGTTGTGGAGATGCTGTTTCCTGAAAAATCAATTTTAAACTCAGCTTTTACCTAAAATCAGTTTTACAATCGTGCAATCAATTGCAGACATTGTTTCTTTGGGTGATGCCTTAATATTGACTATGTATCTTGGGGAAGTTATTCCAAGTTATTTTTTTTAAATCCCTTTTTTAGATTCTTGGGCTTTTTTAGCATATGAAAACACCTCAAGTTAACTGTTAACGTTTTTAGCATATGAAAACACCCCCAGGTTAGTGGTTATTTTTTTTCTGGGTTCTTCGGTCTCCTTTTCATTGTTTACTCCGTTTGGATTCCTTATGTATGTTATGAATGTTGTGTACGTTGTTAATTCATACAAATTGTTATGTCAATCTTGTACATTGTTATTAATTCATACACATTGTTATGTTAATCTTGGAGATTGTTATGCATACGGATGATATTTAAATAGCAGGGTATGGAAATAACATAACCGATCACTTAGAGATGTTTGGGTATGTTAATAAAATTGGAGGGACATAAAAAGTTAAGGGATTAAAAAAATACTTGGAACTAGTTGTCCCATTTTTTTTTAGGGATTTTTATTTTAAGTCCCTATAAACCATAGGATTGAATAATCGATCCCTCAATTCTTCATATTTTGGTATTAGTCCCTAGATTTAAAGAATATGTTCTTTTTTAGTTCTTGGGAGGGACCCATCCCTAAATTATTTGGTTTTGTTTTTAGTCCTTGGGAGGGACTAAAAAGGAACATATTCTTTAAATCTGTGGACTAAAACTAAAATTTTTTGTTATGATACTAACACTTGATGTTGATAACACACACACACACACACACAATATGCCTTACAATTATAAATGACATTTATGAAGATAATGGTAATTAACTAATTACAAACCTGTTAGAATTCGAGTCAAGCCTGTTCCTCATTGTAGACAAGTTAGGTGGTAAAACATCATTCATTCATCATCTTTTTTTTTTCACATCACTCTGCGCTTCAACGTGCTGCTAACATGCTTTCTATCGATCCTATTTATATTTTTAAACTTAATCTTTTTGGGTTTCTTTCCTTAACTATATGTAGCACGCAAACAATATCAGGTCCAAACCTTTGGACCAGTATCACTAGTATCATATTTGTGCAACCCAATAACCGATGGCCTGGATATGATGTTCCCTTGATTGTTTGGTTTAACATTTTGAATTTGAAGCAACCACTTGTTAATCATTAGATTGCTTCATTGCTGGCATTCAAAATTTGCTGAAATAAAAAAATTCACTCAAATAACTTTATAGAAATGTCATTATTTTGCCATCCATTATGAGAATCCACGCTCTTTAGTACATTTTTATCCATAGGAATCTTTGGTACATTCAATGAATATCACAAAAACATTACCTCTTTGTTTTCACATATTATGTCATCTATCCCTATGTATTACAATATCTCACTTCAATCATTCCTTCCTAGACATTAGATAGCTTCTTTCTTTCTAATTGCTTCCTCATTCATTCGGTCTTATTTATGAGGCAAAGAACTTGGAATGTAACTAAAAAAGGTCCATTGAACCTTGTCTATTGATTTGCTGATGACAGGCGACAATAATTCGTGCTCACAATGGCGACCAGATATGCTATGACCACATATGCCTTGTCTTTGATATCAGGCAGTGTTCACTTTGTGTATATATTGTTGATTGTATTTTACAATGTCCTGTCTGAATTAAAGGTGGTTGGTCATATTGTATTTTTTATATCGTTTAATTTACTCGAGTGACTGATAATTAGATTTTTAGTATTAATAGTTTATCTATTAAGATTGTAAATTTATGGATGTGTTAACTTGCTTACAGGAAAGGCAACTAATCAAAGACAAATTATCAAATTTCTGTGATGTATTGGACATCTGTTTCAAGGGCAAATTCGGGGAAGATTTGTGTTTCAAAAGCTGGTACTCTGTGATGCATAACTACCGTTGAAATTTGCATGTCAGGAATAATTTTGATGCCTGCTTGTAATAATTTTGATGTGATCAAACTTATAGTGATTTATTGATGAGAGAAATGATTTGGATCTCGTTCAAACTTTGTCTTTCAGGGTCCTCATATTTTCTTGTTGTGGCCTTTCCATATAATCTGCTTGTCTCAAATGCACATATAGATATTGTTTTCGTATCTTTTTTTGCTGTGTTATATAATTTATTTCTTTGGGGATCAAACTTATTATTTTTAAAAAAATATTTTTCTAATATTTTTAATATGATTTTTTCCAATATGATTATGTGATATTTATATTGAAAAATTATTTTCTTGATAAAATTTTATCTTTTTTTAAAATAAAATACATTTTAAAAATAACAAATTTATTCAATTATTATGTATATATCAATTCAATTGAATTATGTTGCATTAAATGCATCTCAAAAATATCTATAAATCTTTCATGTGCATTTGTACATACACAGTGACCCGTGAATATCTATATGATTCAAATATCTTAAAATCCCATATTCAAAACTAAAACTCATATAACTAATATTTGAATATGTAACTTTTTTATAATAATTATCTAATATAAAATATAAAATTATAAATATACATAGAAAACATTACATAGTTAAATGTAAAATAACAATAAAAAAAACTCATACTTATCCTAAAATATAAATATATTAAATTATAATATAATAATATTTTGAATACAAATATTTTTCAGATCGGATATCATTATCTGCATCCGATCTGAAATATTTTGGATACAGAGTATATGATTCATTTTTTTTTATAAAAATGCTAAACTTATTATATTATTTATACTATTTTTTAAAAAATAAAAATATTTATATACTGGATTTAAGGTTGAAAAATAGACAGGATGTAGTCAAATGGATGGGTGTACTAACCCAACCCATATTTAGAAATACCCAGCTGATTCAAATCTATATCAGTTGCTTATTCAGTAAGTTATCCACCTATGTTGAAAATATTTCCAATTTCAGACCAAGTAAAAAATAACCGTTGGAAACCCTAGAACATCATAAATCCCCCCCCCCCCCATCAAATCACAAACGAAACAAAGCTTTCTCACAATCGCTCAGTCTCTCTCTCTCTTCAAATTCGTGCACATAAGAAGAAGAATCTCTCTTCACTGATCCTCACAATCGCTCAATCTTTCTCTCTCACATTGTTTTGATTCTAATTTTGTTTCTTTTGTGGATCTAACCCCCTTTGGTTTGCAGATTCTGTACCTGGGTTTTTCTTTCTATTGCTATAACCATTTGTTTTGCAGGTTTTGATTATTGGGTTATTAGATATTTTTTGTGTTTTTTGGGTTTTGTTTAACATCATGGATGCAGGGTCTCGCCGTCCCCTTCCGAAACATATCCTCCTTCGAAACCCCCCTTCAAGACAGAACGTGAGTCCTCAAATTCTTCTCTTGATTGATTCTGGTCTTGTTTTACGTGATTCATTATATGGGTTCTTCATTTTATCTAGTTTGCCACCTTATTTTGTTGTTCTGGGTTTGAATCCACATTGGGCCATCTGAACATTCTCTCTGCTTTTTTTTTATTATTATTTTATTGGGTCATCTGATCTGATCCCTGATTTATGTTTGTAAGAACAAATTTTACATCTTTTGTGTTGTGTGCCTCCTTTGGGTTTCTCATTTTCTTCTTGTTCAGGAATCTTTATGTTCATACCTTTCTTTATGTGATTCATGATATGGGTTGTCCTCATTTTTTTTCTTCTAGTTTTCCACCTAATTTTGTTATTCTGTGATTTATTTATTTTTTGGCTTGAATCCACATTGGGCATCTGTTTTTCCTAGAAATCTCTCTTATTGGTTTCCCTTTTTGCCATCTGTTTCATTGATTTTTCTGAAATCACCTCTCTTATTGGTTTTCCTCATTTAAATTTTACATCTTTTGGGTTTCACTTCTTCTTCATGTTCTGTAATTCTAATGTTCATACATCTCTGGTTCTTGCAGAGTGATCGCTTCATCCCCAACCGATCTTCCATGGACTTCGACATGGCCCACTACTTGCTAACAGAGGGAAGAAGGAAAGAAAAAGAGAACTCTTCGATGCGTTCGCCATCAAAAGAGGCCTATCGCAAGTGCCTTGCAGAGACCCTTTTGAACAACCAGACTCGCATCCTCGCCTTCAAGAGCAAGCCCTCCGCATCCATTCAGGGGATGATCTTCAACGAGGTCTGCTCTTCTCATCTTCCCAAGTCCTCAGCCAAGCCCCACCGATGCATTCCTCAAGTAAGTACCCAATTTAAGTATCCATTGATGTTAATTAGTTTCTTTAGGACCACCTCCATTGATAGAATTGAACATCATTTGCTAGTCTGCGGAGAGGACATTAGACGCGCCAGACCTCATCGACGACTACTACTTGAACTTGTTAGATTGGGGAAGCGACAACGTGTTGTCAATCGCGCTCGGAAACAAGGTCTACTTGTGGGACGGATTGGACGGTTCGACATCTGAGCTGCTGAGCGTCGAGGAGGAGACCGGACCGGTCACCAGCGTGAGCTGGGCACCGGACGGGAGGCACATCGCGGTGGGGCTGAACAACTCCGAAGTGCAGCTTTGGGACTCCGCCGCGATGCGCCTCTTGAGGACACTCCACGGAGGGCACCGGTCACGTGTGGGCGCTCGCGTGGAACAACCACATCCTCACGACGGGCGGGATGGACGGCCTGATCGTCAACAACGATGTTCGGGTCCGGTCGAGCGTTGTCGAGACGTACAGGGGGCACCAGGAGGAGGTGTGCGGGCTCAAGTGGTCGAGCTCGGGCCGACACCTTGCAAGCGGAGGCAATGACAATTTGATTCACATATGGGACCGGTCGTCATCAGGCGGGCCGAACAAGTGGTTGCACCGGTTCGAGAACCACAGCGGCGGTGAAGGCGCTCGCGTGGTGCCCGTTCCAGAGCAACCTATTGGCATCGGGAGGGGGAGGCGGGGACCGGTGCATAAAGTTCTGGAACACGCAGACGGGTGCGTGCCTGAACTCGGTGGATACGGGGTCGCAGGTGTGCGCGCTGCTTTGGAACAAGAAGGAGCGGGAGCTGCTGAGCTCGCACGGGTTCACGCAGAACCAGCTCACACTGTGGAAGTACCCTTCCATGGTTAAAGTCGCGGAGCTCACCGGACATACTTCGCGAGTGCTCTTCATGGCCCAGGTGAGCCCCTCACACCCATGACTACTCTGCATGGCCCAGATTCGATTGGATTTCTTCTATTCATAAATTATGCATTTAGTATCTTCATAATCTTGACATTCATGGTTTACGACAAATTTTTCATATTCTAAAATACTAATTCTAATTGTTGTATGTCATGTATTTTACATAATAATGATCATAATTATGTCTTCAGTATCTCCACAAATTTTATATTAGAGCCAAAACTCTGTTTGCCACCATCTGGCCTGGAACTAGGGTGCCTCTAAAGACAACCACTTTGCGCATCCCATCTTGTGTCCTTTCCCTGTGTTCAGGATTCTGTCATCCATAGTATTCGAGGAGGGTGAATTTTGACTTGGAATAAATTTCCAGCAATCTTCAGTATATATACATCTCATAAATAGATGTCTTGTTGATTCAGGTTCCCCTTGGCATAAGGGGCATCTCAAGTCTAAGTGTGAAGACTATTCCAACAAGTTTCCATAAAATTATTTTAATCTTTGGGACTAAAGGAAGTGCTCATAACCATAAAAATGTTTTGATGACGCTGACATAAGGAGATTATAAACATCCCCTGCTCTTGGACACACTGTTATTGACCCCTCCCAACACCAATGAAATTCTCATCCAAAACTGAGGGAATATTTGATAAATTATATCATGTCTCTATTGACGAAAGCCTTACAAAATATTTGATGCCACAAGAATTAGAATTGATTTGTTTAGTGTTCTTGACATGGTTTTGATCAAAATTTGCAGAGCCCAGATGGCTGTACGGTGGCATCAGCGGCGGGGGATGAGACGCTGAAGTTCTGGAACGTTTTCGGGACACCGGAGCCGTCGAAGCCTGTGTCGAAGGTTTCAGCTAATGTGGGTCCGTTCACTAGTGTTAGTCGGATCAGGTGAAAGGGAGGGACTCCAAACAATTCTTTTATCACTACAACAATTCTCTGATGTCTTCCGCGCGAAGGATATATCGGTGTCTGTCGTTATGAATTCTTTTGGAGGATTTTTATTAAGGTGGTTTGAATAGTTTTTCAATTTTTAATACATGTTTTTATTTTGTTCGTTATGATGGGTTTATGTTTAGTTAGTGATTCACCGTGATTGTGTTTCTTTTTTCATGTACCCGAAATCTTGGTGGAGGAGATTTTAGTGGAGGCGCACGAGGAGCAGAGCATGCGATGTCTTGGCTAGGGGTGCAACTCGGGCGGGTTGGGTCGGATTTGGGTTAGGTTCGGCTTTAACCCACATTGCACAGAGCCCAACCCGAACCCGAGCCCGAACCCGGCCTCAACCCGAACCCGAACCCAATCTCAACCCGCGGGTTCGGGTTGAATTCGGGCTCGGGTTTAATACTTAAAATATCATAAAAATTATTTAATAAACAACACAATAAACTCTAATTAATTAAATGTATATTCACCACAAAAAAAAACTTACAAAATCCAAATAGTTTATAAATACATATTCTAAATTTTAATTAAGCTAAACATAACTTCATCGCTTTTCAACAAAAATATAAAAAAAACATTTACCAATTCGGGTTCGGGTTGAGCCTGCATAACCCGACCCCCCAACCCAAACCCGACCCGAATTGGGTTCGGGTTAGTTCGGGTTCGGGTCGGGTTGAACCCAGCAGAGAAAAACCTCAACCCAAACCCGCCCATGAACCGGGTTGGGTCAGATCGGGTCGGGTTCAACCAGCCCAAGTTGCACCCCTAGTCTTGGCTTGGTTTTTTTTTCTTATATAATTTTATACATATTTCTTTTGTATATTTTTTTAAAATGATTTCTCTATGTTGTATTCTTAATATAGCTAATATGTATATATGTATATCATCATAGTATACGAAACTTACAAGGATTTGATTGTGTTCATGTTCTAATGATATGGATCAATTTCTTTTTTCTCTTCTTTTTTTTTTTGAATTCTTTTCCAGCATTTTCAGTGTAACAACACATACCAACGGCGAGTGCGGCCAAGCTCTCAACCCGCAAAGGTCATACCTCTACGGGCAGATCAACATCACCTGCACTAGAGGGTGCCCATAAGTTTGTTTTCTAATAAACATAGAATGACCGGCGACTACTGGAGGGCGACCTCGGGTGGGCGACGAACGAAAAATGGAGGACAGCGACGAACGCACGAAGGGAGAAGGATTTCGCTTGGAGAATGGCAGACGGTGGGTTCACGAAAGCGTAGAAGAGAGGGCGAAAGGCGAAGAGATGGTGGGATTTCGAGCGGTGAAGACTCCAGAAGACCTGGGACGCTCTGTTTGCGGTGCCTAAGCTCTGGTTACTATAGCTGGGACTGCCGCGGCCCGGTCATTTGCAGATTGTGTAGAGGCATGGGTCATCGGGCAGCGGGATGTCCGAGGAGGCGAGTGGTATCACCATCGCAAGCGGCCGCCAGGGGTGGCTCGGCCTCGTGCATTCATCTCCCGGAGGAGTTCGACACTAGGGCTGAAGTAGCATGGCTTTCCCAGTGTATCATCGCGGAGGCGCGAGGATGGTCCCCGTCACCGGTGCAAGTCAAAGAATTGTTTCATAGCCTTTGGGGAAACCGCTCTATCGACAGAGTAAGGGCGATAGGTGGGGATGCATTTCTGATCTCGGGTCACAATGGCGGTTTCAAAGAGAAACTCCTGAATGCTGGTACCATGACTGGCAAGGCAGGATCCCTGGTTTTCCACCTGTGGACCAGATTTCGGCACCCTCCCGCGACCTCGATGCCGGAACGTGAAGCTCATCGGCGTCCCCCAACATTGGCTGGCAGCGGGCTGCATTCAACTCATCCTCGCCAAATTCGGCACGGTGAAGGAATTCCTGTTTGAAGGTCGCGACCAACTCGGACATACCGTGAAGGAGGTTCTCTTGTCCTGCTTGGACGAATCCACGTTCCCTAGTTCGTTAGTGGTGAAGCATGGGAATGAACAGTTCCAAGTGGAGCTTCAGGTGGCGGAAGCCTCGCGCCATGAGAAGGCAAGGCCAAACCTAGGGGGAGGGGTGACCCCAAAGGTGCCGTTGCGGGAGGCGAGGGAGCTCACATGCTGGAACCGCCCGAGTCAGGAGTCTCGCACAGCGGACTCAACATCACGTGGGCAGGTCAACATCGGCCCAAAAGGCGATGGGACGAGTCTGGATGTCCCAATCCAGCAACATAACTATCACGCCCAACCTGTGACTGCCAGGAAAGTTCTCCGAGAGGTAACAACATTTGAAAATGAAATGAGCGGGAAAGGGAAGGCCATAGTTTTTGCGGTTAGTGCCTCGAAGACCCAACGTCCTGCTGAGTTTTCCTCCTCTGTAAGTGGACAGTCTGGGAAGTGTCAAAACCTTAAGTCTACGCATCCAGAGAGACCGAGGGTCACAAACAGTGACCAGCAGAAACTAAAAATGCCCGTGGTGGCGGCGGAAGATTCAGAGTGTCCATTGGGGCCGGGTTTGGTGGGCCCGGGTTGGGCTTGGGCCTGGTGGGTTAGAGACCCAGTTACGGGGGTCCCACTATTTCATGCAGTCAATCTGGGCTGCAATTCGGGCAACTCGAGGGTCTCTCCACCATCTCATCAATCTGTGGGCGACGAATGCGGGAGGTCACCGCAGGAGCCCAAGGCAGATCCTACCTCTTTGGTGGAGCAGAGAAGCAACATACAAAAGAGACTCATACTCATTGATGGCGGAGAGGCGGGGGAGCGATCCGAGAGTCTGCTAGCAAAACACCGAGAGGTCGCCAAGGTGTGTGGCAGAGCTTAGACACTTGACTTGCGGGTAGAGGACAAAGGCGAAGAAATCAAATTCACCCATTTCTTAAGGCGCGTGTTCAGCGATGGGACCATATTCCCGAAAGCGGTGCGGGGTGAAATACCGCATCAGATGGGAAATGCAGAGGAGAAGGTTGATCAACCTGGCCCAATGGCCTCGGTGGGTCAGGGGTTATCAACTGAATGGCAGGGGGAGACCACTCCTTCCAATGATTAAGTGTCTCTCGTGGAACATCATCAGACGGAAAATGCGCAGGAGAAGGTTGATCAACCTGGCCCAATGGCCTCGGTGGGTCAGGGGTTATCAACTGAATGGCAGGGGGAGACCACTCCTTCCAATGATTAAGTGTCTCTCGTGGAACATCAGGGGAATGCACGACCCCTCTAAAAACGGGCCATTACGGAGTTGGTGAAGCAATTCCGGGTTAACATTTGTTGCATACAGGAAATGAAACTGGAAATGATCGATCTCGCGATGTTAAATGCCTTAGGCGCGGGGAGGCTGGACCAGATGGTGTTCAAGGCCTCAGAGGGGGCATCGGGTGGGATCATGATAGGATGGAATTCATCGGAATGGAAGCTTCACGATCAGGTGATTGGGTCCTACTCCATTTCAGGGTTGTTTCAAGATACCCAGTCAGGTTGGCGGTGGATGCTCTTGGGGGTCTACGGCCCGCAAGGGGAGCTCGAGAGGGAGGAATTATGGGCTGAACTTTCAACAACAAAAGCTGCTTAGGACATCCTGTGGTGCGTGGCGGGTGACTTTAATGTCACGAGATTTGTGGAGGAATGAAATAGAGCGGGTATGGGTACATCGGCGATGGATAAATTCTCCGAATGGATCGATATGGAAGGACTGCTTGACCTGCCCATATCAAACCATGCATATACATGGAGCAACATGCAAGACACCCCGACATTGGCCAAATTGGACTGCATTCTGTTGAGCGAGGATTGGGAAGACGTTTTTCCACACTGTGCGGTCCAGGGACTGCCTCGGATCACCTCGGATCACGTGCCTTTGCTCCTCTCATCCCAAGTCACATCGAGGAAGAAGGCACTGTTCCGCTACGAATCATGGTGGGCGGAATGTCCTGAGGTAGAGGAAATCATACGTGCCAACTGGTCAAAGCAAACAGGAGTAGCAGGAGTGGCTAAACGCCTAGCGATCAAACTTCGCAGACTCAAAAAATGTTTAATGGCTTGGAGCGGGCTGGTCAGACGCAAGTGGATGGAGGAGAAGGCGCACAGCATGGAGGTGATCGAGGTTCTAGACAGAACGGAAGAAAACCGACAACTATCAGACGTGAAGAGGGAGAACAGAAGCCATGCGAAAGCAAAGCTGAAAGAGATCCTACACCTGGAGGAAATCGAATGGCGTCAAAAATCCAAAGCCTTATGGCTCCGAGCAGGCGATGGTAATACAAAATTTTTCCATAAATTCGCTAACCAAAGGAGACGGTTGAACAGGATTGATCGGATAACGATCGGGGAAGAGCTGCTGACCGAGGAGGACGTGATTGCGGAACGGGTCGTCAACCACTTCAAAGAGCAGTTCGCAAAGGAAAGAACCTCGCTGGGCAGATCCTGAGGTCCCCAAGCTTTCGGAGTCGATGTGCCAACATCTCAACGCACCATTCACTCTCGAGGAAATCAGGCGGGCGGTATTTAGCGTAGATGGAGATAAATCCCCGGGACCTGATGGGTTCGGGATGTCCTTTTATCATAGATATTGGTCCATTGTGCAGAATGATGTGGTGACCATGTTTGAAGACTTTCAACGTGAAGATCGGGGGATGGGCTATTTGAACGCATCCTTATTCGTGCTCATCCCTGTTATATATGTGTCACTTTTAGCCTTATGGTAACCTTTGGAGCATTCTGGCAGTTTTTGAGTTTTTCGTTTTTCGATTGGAACCGCTAAAATTTTGGACTGTTAGCTATCGTCCTGTGTTTGAGGACTCCGATTGAAAATCTAACTGCATATTATGTGTCCTGGTGCCATTTTAAGCCACTCACAAAAATTTCATCGAATTCCGGTAACGTTTTAGAATTTCACAGTTCCGGGGCGTATCCGGGTTTTGACCGAGCGAGAAGTCATTGGGAGACTTGACTTGGTCAAAGTGGGCCCATAGACTTGGTCAACCCCTTTTGTTTTTATTTGTGGTTGAGTTGACCTAAGTCAAAACTCACTTAAACCTAATTAATCAAGCCTTAATCCTAGTTAACCTAATCTAAGTGTGTTGACTTATTTAAGTGAATCTAAAAATTAGCCCCACTATTCATCTTCTTCTCCAAGTGGTTTTCTCTCTCCCCCTCTCTCTTTTTCTTGGGTTTGAGCTACCTAGAGTGCTTGAAACTCAAAACACAAAGAATAGAAAGGTTAGATCTCATCCCGATCTATCTACGGGTGGTCTCGGATTCGAGTTCCCACTTGTTTGACCCCCTCTTTTCTCCTCTAATTTCAGCCATTTCGAGGGCTGAGGAAGAGCTCGGTGGTGGAGGTCTTTGGGGAGGTGTTTCGGTGCACGGAGAGCTCCCGATCCCCTTCCCTTCCTTTCCTTTCCTTGGGTAAGGTTTCTTTCCTTCTTTTCCATGTTTAGATGCATGTTAGGGGGTGTTTTTGGGTGTGTGGTGGCGGTTGGTGGCTGTTGGTGGTGGTTGGGGGCGGTCGGAGGCCACTAGTGGCCGGTGAGTGGTGGTTGGCTAGCTCGGGCAGGCAGGCAGGGCAGGCGGGCTGTCCCGGGTAGGCTGGCAGGCAGGCAGGGCAGCACAGGCTGGGCGCTGTGGGGCGTGCACGCGCGCGTGCGCGCGGGCGTGCGCTCGGGTGGAGCAGGAGGGTGTGCTGGGCGCTGGACGCTGGGCGATGGTCGCGGGTGCTGGGCGCTGGCCGCCGTGCGAGGGTGTGCGCGTGGGGCGCTGCGCAGAGGCGCGGTGTGTGCCGCGCACAGGGGGCCGCGTACGGGTGCTGCGCGCAGGGCACCGTGCGGGTGTGCGTGCGTGCGTGCGCCTTCGTGCGTGCGCGTGCGGGTGGCCGTGCGTATGGCTGCCCGTGGGTTCGGGAGGGTGTCGGGGCACTCGGACTCGCGTGCGTACGCGCGTGCTCGCGTGCGTGCGGGCCCGTATGCATGCTTGTCCGAGTATTGGGTATTTCTAGTAAATTTCTTATGTATTTGTGTAGTTTACTCACCGTATTGAATGCCTATGTCTTGCAGATCTTGACGGACAGTCACGCAACGACCCGGGCTTCGGTGAGTGGGACAATCCAACCCAGTAGGGAGGCGTTCGATGCACGTAGGCGTGCATTGCCCTCCCCTGGGGCACCATAGTTGCATATTAACTAGTATTAAATGTAAACTATGCAATGCATGATTAATATGTTGTACCCATGCCACCATAGGCTTGTATGCTAGGGATATGCACCCTTATATTGATTAATATGATGTATCCATGCCCCCTTAGACTTGTATGCTAGGGATATGCACCCATACATCATGTATAGAGGCCTATGCATGCCCAGATACCAAGCCCCGAACTATGCATGTTCCCATCTAGTTTAATCTAATTAAATCAAAATGTGAGCATATAGTTACAAGCATGCCTTAGAGAATATTATAACCTTGTTGTTATAATATGTCTCCCCGCATCTTAGTTATGCGCCCTGGAGGAATTCTTGAGAATTCATGACATTAGTAGAGTTACAAATCGGTGTCGACGGATCCAAGAGGATCGTATCCGTGTGAGTAGGCTGTCTTCTCCTTTTGGTTGGATCCGATGTAGGAACTCCCCGGCGTTGGCTGACCTGACAGAGGACTCCTGTCCGTAGGTACCTCCGATGCGTCGGACAGTACTGATAGTGGGAGTATACCAGGCGGAGGCCCGAGGGTGGGAGAGGCTACCGGGTGGACCAGGGGTGGAGAGCGGTCTAGTATGCCCCAAGAGGCCCATGTCACCCCCCGGAAAGGGTGAGGGTGAGGGGGGGGAGGTGGGTTGGCGATGAAACGACCCACTAGAATGTGTTGTTGCTCCCGTTTAGGGACTATAAATTATATGAGGTTAATATGAATTGTGATGCATGGGTTGTGCTATTCACTGAGCGTGTGGCTCACCCCTCGCATATATTTTCTCCAGTGATATCTGAGTCAGATCTGAAGGAGGAGCTCCCCGAGGCACATCAGCAGTAGCGGAGCAGCGTCACGTTCTGCGAGTGAGAGGCCATCAGCATCCCCTTCTTGATTGTATGTATTGTATTCCGTGCTTGGGCACATACTTATATTTGGATGTCATTGTATATATTGGCTCTCACAGGATAGTTGATTATGTATCGGGTCTGTAATATGTCTTTGAATTACAGACTCAGTCGTTTGAGCTTCCGCTATTTGTATATATTATGTCAGCTACACTTTTGTCTGTGTTGTCATTTTCGATGTTGTTTAGAGTATTTTATTGATCTCCTGTATAGACTGCTAATATTATATATATTTTGCCACGTTTCGGGGACGGCCGCCCTGGGGCGTGACAAATGGTGTGGCGGGGAGGCGTTCAGGCACTCCTTCCAGAACCTATTCCGAGCGGCGGAGGAGAAGGAAGAAGTAGTTCAGGACACTTGGCAGCAAAACGCGGAGGGAGGAGAGTGGCGCCTTCACTTGCGAAGGATCGTTGCCGAAGTTCAAGTGGCCGAGCTGGCCTCCTTACTTCACTGCCTTCCGTCACAGGGCCCCAACGCAGAGGAGTCTGACGTGCTGACTTGGGCTGCATCAAACAGTAAGACATACTCAGTGAGAGATGGTTACAAATGGTGGTCACGGAGGACGGAAGGTAATCCAATTATGGCTTCTCGCACACAAAAAATATGGAAATGGAAAGTACCATGCAAAATCAAGCTGTTCATTTGGTTGGCACTTCAAGGACGTATCCTCACCAAAATGTACCGCGCAAAATGGCGGCCTGAGGAACCCACTGATTGTTCTTTCTGTGGGACCGAACCGGAATCGATTGAGCATCTTCTCCTCAATTGCGCAATATCAGTTCGTTTCTGGGATAGACTAGGGGAGGCGGCGGGCTTTAGATGTGAATTTTAAAGCTTGGCAGATCTATGGGAGACGATGAACGCGCATCTCACCCAGGGAGAGAAATGCACCGAGAGTCGGTTCCGTCGCATAGTGATTCCGGCGGGCCTTTGGACCATCTGGCGCGCGCGCAACGCCATGATTTTGAAAGGTCAAAGGGTATACGTGAAAAACATGTGGGACGACGTGCTTCGGCTCTTGAAGGACTGGGGGCAGTGCCTGATAGGCGTCAGGGTCGAGTGGGATCCCGGGGGAACATTTCAGATAGAGACATGAGCAGCATGGTGGAGGGGAATGGACCTCGGCGCACCTTGCCTAGTCACTCCTCGTGAAGGCTCAACGCCAAGGGCCGCCCAGCATGGCCTAGTTTTGTTATGTTTCGTGTTGCGATTCATCTTTCCTTTATTTTCTTTATTCTCTTAAGCTATTTGGTCTTCTATTCTCCCTCCCTTCAGCCCATTTGTAACTCAACGTCAGTTATAAATGAACTACCAATTCTCAAAAAAACAACACATACCAACATGATGGGGAGGCTGAGACTCCAAGCCATCTATTTTGCTTGGAGGTTTGGGGGATTACCTTGGCTTGGCCGTCCATTCCTTGGACCACCTGTCGGTCTCGGTTTGTAGACCGGTCGGCCCTGGAGATAGAAGCATCCGAGGCAACGTCCTGCTTTCCCATGTGCCGGCCATCCTTTGGGCAATTTGGTTGGGGAGGAATGATGCCCTCTTCCGTGGATCCTGCATCTCGGCGGAAGGTATGTAGGAGTCCACGAGTTCCTTCATTTCGGCCTGGGGATGCTTCTGTGTGGGTGCTGCCTCCGTGAGGATGCTGAGGGCTTCTCTTCATATAGTGGATTAGAGGTTTGTTTTTATTGATTTCTTTCTTGCGCTTGTATCAGAGATATGTTTAAATCTTTTATACAATCTCTCCTGAGGCCTTCGAGATGTGTACTCTTTTTTTAATATCAATCAAGTTCATATTTATCCAAAAAAAACAACACATACCAACAATTATTTATGGTGCTTTTTTCCGTGGACATTCTGTTGTGCCTGTATCATTTGGAGCGCTCTGATTGAAAATTTGGGTACATAATTTTTTTCCTAGAAGTTATGTATTCCTGATTTGGTGTTTGGATTTGATTTTGTTAAAATCCAAGATGAAGAGGTTTAAATATGATTTTATTATGAGATGTCCAGTTTTGAGTTAGATTTCGTACAGAAGTGGAATTAGATCAACTGGATTCTTGTAGTAAAAGTTATGGGTATTTTTCCAAGTATACCCCGGGGATGGAAATTCTGGCAGCAGCCCTGCTCGATGTTTAGCTCTAATTTCAGAATAGCTGGAGAGATTATTTGATCTTGTCATAAACATGAAAGTTGTAGATAATCTTCTTAGATTTCCAATGGACTTGGAATCGTGCAATTCGGAGCTGTATCGAGGAAGTTATGGCTGTTCCAGTGAAGCATGCGCAGAATTTCTAGTCAAAGGGCGACTAGGTCATTTCTCCTTAAGATATTTGTTGATAAATATCTCTCTCTTTCTCTCTCCCCTCCCAAAATCCCCACGACTAGCTTTTCTTGTCTCACTTTCTCTCTTGCAAAGCCCCCCCATGTGTTTGATTAAAGTCCTCAAAGAGAAGAGATGGTGGAGGAGGAGGTGCAAGTGAATCTTGGTGTAGGTTTTGTTGTTGTTGTGTTTGTTCTCCCCTCTCTCAAGCTCCCTTGCATGGATCTTCCCCCCCTGATTTTCAGCTGAAGAGGAGGCTGAGGGGTGGTGGTAGTGGTGGTGGCGGTTGAGGTGGTCGCGGGTGCGTCGAGGGCCCCCGAACCTCCCTCTTTTGTTCCCCCTCCAAGGTGAGCTCCTCCCCTTCTTTTCTTGGTTTTCTTGGCTTAAGGGGATGTTAGGGAGGTCATGCATGCTAGGTAGATGGGTTAGGGTGTGTGTGAGGGGTTGGGAAGGGTTAAAATGAGGTTAGGACGGGCTGGGCGCGTGTTATACTTGTGTCACTTTTAGCCTGCTGGTAACCGTTGGAGCATTCTGGCAGTTTTTAAAATTTTTAGGGTTTTCGATCGGAACCGCTAATTTTTGGACTGTTAGCTATTGTCCTGAGCTAGAGGACTCCGATTGGAAATCTAACTGCATATTTGGTGTCCTGGTGCCACTTGAGGCCTCTCACGAATATTTCATCGAATTCCGGTAACGTTCCCGAAATTTCGCAGTTCCGGGGCGTATCTGGGTTTTTAAGTGACTTGGTATAAATAGTGGGTGAGAAAATATCTTATGTCACTATTCATCATCCCTACCAAATCTCTCTCTCTCCTCCCTCTCTCTTTTTCTCCCATTTGAAGCCCTTAGAGCCCTCAAAGCTTAAAACCTAAAGCACAAGAAGTGTAGATCGGGTCCCGATCTACACCCCGGTGTCTTTAAATCCCGATTCCGGCGATCCTAGCCTCCCCATCCAACCCTCCCTTCTCCTCTGATCGGGGCTGTTTTGGAGGCCGAGTGAGATCCGGGCGGTGGAAGCCCTTGGGGAAAGGTTTCGGCGCGCGGAGAGCGTCCGGACTTCCCTTCCTCCCTTGGTAAGCCCTATTTTCCCCTCTTTTCTTGTTTAGATGGATGTTAGGAGGTGGGAAATGAGGTTGGGTGGTGGTCGGAGGCGGTGGGTGGCCGTCGGAGGGCGGGGGTGGTGGTCGGAGGCCGTGGGTGGTGAGTGGGTGCTCGGGTAGGGGAGCTAGGCTGCTCGGGTAGGTGATGTGGCTGTCCTGGGAGCGCTGGCAGCAGGCGCAGCAGCGTGGGGCACCAGGTGGTCGGGCGTGCGAGTGCGTGCGCCCAGGCGTGCGCGCGGCGTGCGCGTGGCGTGCGCGCGGCGCGCGCTCGGGTGGTGCTGCAGGCGCTGGGCGTGCTGGTCGAGCGGCTGGTGCTGGGCGGCGGTGCTGGGGGTGATGGCCGTGCGGGCAGGGCGCGCGCGGGTGCGACGCATGGGGCGCAGGGCACTCGGGCGTGCGGCAGGCAGCAGGCGCACCAGTTTGCTGGGCGCGCGAGCGCGTGCGCGCGGGCGTGCGCTCGGGGGGTGCAGGGAGATGCGTGCGGGTAGGCTAGCTGGGCTGTGCGCTCTGGCAGGCCGGGCGAGCTGGCTGGGCGCACAGGCGAGCAGGGCAGGGGCGCTCGGGCATCAGGCGGGTAGTGCCCCGGGCGTGCAGGCGAGCGGTGCTCGGGCCACTCGGCGACGCGCGCAGGCAGGCAACGCGGGCAGCAGCGCGGGCAGGCTGGCAGGCGCGCTGGGCGCGTGTTGCGCGTGCGTGCGCGTGGACGCTGGGTGAGGGTCCCGGGTGCTGGGCGCTGAGCGATGGGCGCTGGGTCGCGGGTACCGGGTGCTGGCCGAGGGTGCTGGGCGCTGGGCGCTGGGCACCGCTGCGGGGCGTCGTGCAGGGTGCGCGCGGGGTGCGCGCGGGGTGCGGCGGGGCGGAGCTGGTGGTGCGAGCTGGTGGTGCGCGCGGGGCGGAGCTGGCGGTGCGGGCGTGGTGCGTGCGGGTAGAGGCAGGTGGTGCGCGCGGGGTGCGCGCGGGGCGAGGCGCTGCGCGCTGGGCGTGCGGGGTGATCGCGGGCCAGCGCGAGGCGTGCGGGGTGCGCGCGGGCGGCTGCGCTGGGGCGCAGGGGTCGCGCGGTGCACCAGGGAGGTTCGACGGTGCGCGGCGGTGCACCCGGGCGGTCGAGCGGCCGTGCGGGTGGTTGCCGGCCGTGCGAGTGGTAGCCGGAGTGCTCGGGTTAGCGTGCGTGCGGGTCGTATGCACGTTTGCCCGAGTGTTAGGTGTTTAGTTGTGGGTTTTGTGTGTTTGGGGTATTTTAGAGTATTTATGTATTGTTCTCACCATATTGAATGTCTGTCTTGCAGATCTGGACGGACGGTCGCGCGACGACCCAGATACTGGTGAGTGGGACAATCCAACCCAGTAGAGAGGTGTTATACGCACTTGGGCGTATACCGACCTCTCCTGGGGCACCATGGATAGATATTGGCATGTGTAATATGTATATCATGCGAGCATGATTTAATTGTAGAATGCATGTTACCCTAGACTTTGCATGTTAGGGACTTGCACCCTTAGGATAGGTGTATGAGCCATGCAGCATGTCCCCTGGTTCCATGTTAGGAAGCCCGACCGATGCATGTGCCCTACTAGTTTATTTATTAAATTAAATGCTAGTAAATGTTAAATTGCATGTTATAGTGAATATTATAGGGGAGGGGCCTTGCGAGGACAGCGGTGAGACCCGGGTTAGGGTACACCGTGTTCCTTGTTTGGTTGTCGGGGTGTCCTATAACGGGAACTCACGCTGCCCTCCCGAGTTTCTTTCCCCAACGATATTCCACCTTGTTATAACCTTATGCATGTTCCCCGCATCGTAGTTATGCGCCCTGGTGGGTTCTGAGGAATTCAGAACATTAGTGTTGTTATGATGTGTTGTCTGCGGATCCGAGGGGATCATATGCGATGGATAGGCTGTTCTGTTCCCTTCGTTGGATCCTGTTAGAGACTACCTCAGCGTTAAACAGGTTGTCCCGTGCAGGGGCTCCCAGTAGTAGGCGCCTCCTGATTTGGTGAAGGACTGTGCTGAACGTGGGAGTGGCCAAACGACCTACGGAGTGAGGAGAGACTATCGGTGGACCAAGAGTGACCAACAGCCTAGTCAGTCCCAAGAGCCTATGTCACCCGTTGTAGGGTGAGGGTGAGGGTGTAGTGGGTTGGCGATGAGCGACCCGCTGGATTTGTCAATGGATGATTGTCAGTCCCAATATCCTATGTCACTCCTGTTGAGGGGTGAGGGTGAGGGTGTAGTAGGTTGGCGATAGCGACCTGCTGGATTGGTGTAGTAAGTCCCAAAATCCTATGTCACCCATTGAAGGGTGAGGGTGAGGGTGTAGCGGGTTGGCTGAAGCGACCCGCTGGTTCTGTGCAGTTAGTCCCAACATCCTTGGTCACCCATTGAAGGGTGAGGGTGAGGGTGTAGCGGGTTGGCTGAAGCGACTCGCTGGTTCTGTGCAGTTAGTCCCAACATCCTTGGTCACCCATTGAGGGTGAGGGTGAGGGTGAGGGTGTAGTGGGTTGGCGTTAGCGACCCACTAGTTTGAGGAATTGTGGTTATTTGAGGTTTTGGTAATGTGATTGTGGATGATAAGGATTATCTGGTTGTGGTCAATATTGTCTGTGATGCATGGGTTGTGCCGTTCACTGAGCGTGTGGCTCACCCCTCGCACAATATTTTCTCTTCAGTGTCATCTGAGTCGGATCTGGAGGAGGAGCTCCGCGAGGGACTTCATCAGTAGCGGAGTAGCGCCACGTCCCGCGAGTTGCAGAGACTATCAGCATCCCTTGTACCAGTATGTATTATTTTCCGTGCTTGGGCACGCGTTTGTGTTGTATTTGGATGTCCTTGTATGTATATTGGCTCTCACAGGACATGTGATTATGTATGGAGTCTGTAGTGTGTTTTGATTACAGATTCAGTTTTTAGTTATCCGCATTTGGTGTATATATCATGTCAGCCCTGCTTTTATTGTCTGTGTGTCATGATTGCTTGTGTATGATATATTATTGACCTCCTGTGTAGATTCTGATATTTTATATACACTTGCCGCGTCTCGGGGACGCCAGGGGCGTGACAGCGCGCGCGCAGGCGCAGACTGCGCGCGTGCGTGCGCAGGCACGCGCGCAGGCGGGCGCTGGCAGGCGCGCAGACGCGCGTGGGTGCGCGCGGGTGCAGGCGCGAGCGGGGGTGCACGCAGGAGTGCGCGCGAGTGCACGTGAGTGCGCGCGGGTGGGCGCGGGTAGGGCGCCTGGGCATGCGCCTGGGCGCGGGGCTGGGAACAAGTGCGCGTGCGTGCGTGTGCTGGGGCATGCGTGGGGTGCTATGCGAGGGCGCGGGCTGGATGTGCAGTGCGTGGGGCGCGCGCGAGCGTGCGCGTGCGTGCGGCAGCGCGTCTGGGCGCGCGGGCAAGCGCGCGACAGTGCGCCGAGGGTGCTGGGGTGCGTGCGTGCGTGCGCATTCGTGCGTGCGCGTGCGAGTGGCCATGCGTGTGGCTGCCCGAGGGTTCGGGTAGGTGTCGGGGCACTCGGACTCGCGTGCGTGCTCGCATGCGTGCGAGCCCGTATGCATGCTTGTCCGAGTATGGGGTATTTCTAATGTTGTCTATCTGTAAATTGTGTTGTTTCTCACCAGTTGGATGCCCCTACCTTGCAGATCTCGTCGGATGGGATGCGCGAGGTCCCGGGTTGTAAGGTGAGTGGTTTGATTCCAATCCCCCCCCCCCCTCTCTAGGGATGCGCTCGACCGGCATAGACGTGCGTCACGCATCGATGGGGCCCCCCTAGCTATGTATGCATGATTAATATGATATATCCATGTCACCTTAGACTTTGTATGCTAGGGATATGCACCCTTATATCATGTATAGCGGCCCATGCATGCTTAGACACCAAGCCCCGGACTATGCATGTTCCCATCTAGTTTAACTTAATTAAATCAATGTGAACATATAGTTACAAGCATGCCTTAGAGAATATTATAACCTTGTGGTTATAATATATGTTTCCCCGCATCTTAGTTATGCGCCCTGGAGGAATTCTTGAGAATTCATGACATTAGTAGTGTTAGAAATCGTTGTCGACGGATCCAACAGGATCGTACGCGCGTGAGTAGGCTGTCTTCTCCTTTTGGTTGGATCCGATGTAGGAACTCCCCGGCGATGGCTGACCTGACAGAGGGCTTCCGTCCGGTACCTCCGATGTGTTCGGACAGTACTGGTAGTTGGAGTGGACTAGGTCGAGGCTACGAGGGTGGGAAAGGGCTACCGGGTGGACCAGGGGTGGAGAGCGGCCTAGTCTGAAAAGACCCATGACACCCCTAAAGGGTGAGCGTGGGGTGGATTGGCAATGTTACGACCCTCTAACTTGTGTAGTTACTCCCGTTTAGGGACTATGACTACTTTAAGGTTAATATGAGTGTGTTGGTTGTTGTTATGCATGTGTGTGATATCTCGATAAGCGAGTATCGAGAGTGGTTGTTTTCCTTTGGGTTTCGCTTTGCGAACATGGGATCGTTCTCCCCTTCATTGGATCCGATGTAGGAACTCCCCGGCGTTGGCTGTACCTAACAGAGGGCTCCCGTCCGCAGGTACCTCCGATGTGTCGGACAGTACGGATGGTGGGAGTGGACTAGGTGGAGGCCACGAGGGTGGGAAAGGGCTACTGGCGGACCAAGGGTGTAGAGCGGTGAGTTGAGGAGATCGGGTTGTAGATACTACCCGGGAGAGGGTTAATGAATGATGTCGCGAGCGTGGAATCGTTCTCCCCTTCGTTGGATCCGATGTAGGAACTCCCCGGCGTTGGCTATACCTGTCAGAGGACTAGGCGGAGGCCACGAGGGTGGGAGAGGCTACCGGTGGACCAGGGGTGTAGAGCAATCTAAGTCTCTTCCCAAAGTCCCAAGATGTCTCCTTTCAGGAGTGAGGGTGTGGATGAGGCGAAGACACGTCGCCTCGTGACCCATTCGTTGTTCGACCGTTCCCATAGTTGTTGGGTCCGGTCTCGTGATCGATGCTGAAGGACATCGTTGGGCGATTATCTAGATGTAGATGATCCAGTAGTGTTGAGTAGACCAGTAAATCCGGGTCTCTCCAACCGGCGGTATGGTCTCTAGACCAGTAAATCCGGGTCTCTTCGACCGACGGTGTAGTCTCTCCCCATGAGGGTGGGGGTGAGGTTGGTCGCGCCGCCGCGTGACCCAGTTATCTTGGGTTTCTACCCATTTTTTTCCTTGGAAAACGGAACTAATTATTTATTGAACTGTAGTATGGTGATTGGTTTCCAGCCACTCACTGAGCTTGTAGCTCACCCCTCGCATTGTCACACCCCGGGCGTCCCCGGGACGCGGCAATAATAATATAATATCAGCTATCAATGCCTGAGGTCAATAAAGACACCAACAACAATACACAAGGCGGCAAAGCAAGATAAAGATAACTGACTGAAAAGCTGAAGCATAATATATAACAATGTTTGTAAATCAAAAATATTATTACAGACCCGAATACACAATCAATGTCCTGTGGAAGCCAAGTCTAGACCAAAGAAAATACAACCTGTGCCACATGCACGATTTACAAAGCATAAAATGACTCTAGGAATGCTGACAGCCTCGCACTCGCCACCCGCCGGAAGAACGCTCCATGCCCATAAGACCATGCCACAGGAAAGCTCCAGCTCCACGTCCAACACTGCCCCTGAAAAGAAACAGTATGCGAGGGGTGAGCTACAAGCTCAGTGAGTGGCTGGAAACCAATCACCATTCTACAGATCAATACATAAATCAGTTCCCCTTTTCAAGGAAAAACATTGGTAGAAACCCAAGGATCACTGGGTCACGCGGCGGCGCGACCAACCTCACCCCCAGCCTCACTCCCGACATGAGTCTTTTGGGACTTATGGGGAGAGACCATATCGTCGGTCGAAGAGACCCGAATTTACTGGTCTAGGGACCATGCCATCGGTCGAAGAGACCCGGATTTACTGGTCCACTCAACACTACTGGATCATCTACATCTAGATAAACGCCCATCGATGTCCCTCAACATCAATCACAAGACCGGACCCAACGTCTATGGGAATGGTCGAACAACGAATGGGTCACGATGGACGCGTCTTCGCCTCATCCACACCCTCAGTCTTGAAAGGAGGAAACTTGGGACTTTGGGAGAGACTTAGACTGCTCTACACCCCTGGTCCACCGGTAGCCTCTCCCACCCTCGTGGCCTCCGCCTAGTCCTCTGACAGGAATAGCCAACGCCGGGGAGTTCCTACATCGGATCCAACGAAGGGGAGAACGATTCCACGCTCGCGACATCATTCAATAACCAATCTCAGATTATTTATAGCCTCTAAGTGGCAGCAACTACACAAACCAGTGGGTCGCTCATCGCCAACCCACTACACCCTCACCCTCACCCTCACCCTCAAACTGGTGACATGGCCTTTTGGGACTGATTAGGCTGTTAATCACCCTTGGTCCACCGATAGCCTCTCCTCCACACCGTAGCTCGCCTGGTCTACTCCCACATTCAGCACAGTCTGAAACCAAATCAGGAGGTGCCTACTGATGGGAGCCCTCTGTCAGGACGGCCTGTCTAATGCTAAGGAGTCCCTACACAGATCCAACGAAGGGAAGAGAAACAGCCTGTCACGCCCCAGGGCGGCCAACCCAGGGACGCGGCAAGTGTATATATCATATCAGAAGCCTACACAGGAGGTCAATAATATATATCATACACAGACAACTAGAATGACACACATGCAACAAAAGGGGCTGACATGACATATACACCAAATGCGGAAGCAAAAGACTGAATCTGTGAATAAACATTCTACAGACTCGATGCACAATCATACGTCCTGTGAGAGCCAATATACACAATATACAACTGAACATATACCAACACGTGCCAAGCACGGAAATAAAATACATACAGCCAAGGAAAGGGATGCTGACAGCCTCTGGTACTCGCGGACGTAGCGCTGCTCCGCTACTGAAGAAATCCCTCGGAAAGCTCCAACTGCTGCTCCGGCTCCAGCTCAGGCTCAGTGACCACTGGGGAAAAACATATGCGAGGGGTGACCCACACGCTCAGTGAACAGCACAACCCATGCATCACAGACAATATTTACCAATATTCCATTGTTTTATCCAGCCATCAATACATAACAACATAATCCAGTGGTTCGTACTTCGCCGAACCACCACACCCTCACCCTCACCCATCCATGGGTGACATAGGCTATTGGGACTGAAAATCATCTATTCACAAATCCAGTAGGTCGCTCATCGCCAACCCACTACACCCTCACCCTCACCCTACCACGGGTGACATAGGATTTTGGGACTGACTAGGCTGTTGGTCAGCCTTGGTCCACCGATAGTCTCTCCCTCCACTCCGTAGGCCGCCTGGTCTACTCCCACATTCAGCACAGTCCGAAACCAAATCAGGAGGTGCCTACTAATGGGAGCCCTCTGTCAGGAAGGCCCTGTCTAACGTTGGGGGTAGCCTCTACCGGATCCAATGCAGGGAACAGAACAACCTATCCATACGCATATGATCCACTCGGATCCGCCGACTACATATCATTACAACTCAAATGTCATGAATTCCTCTGAATTCAACCAGGTGCATCATCAAGATGCGGGAACATGTACAAAAATCAGTAAGGCTGGAATATCATTGGGGGAAAGAAACTTGGGAGGGCGGCGTGAGTTCCCGTTATAGGATACCCCGACAACCAAACAAGGAACACGGAGTACCCTAACCCAGGTCTCACCGCTGTCCTTGCAAGGCCCCTCCCCTATAATATCTACCAACTATACTAATAATTATACCAATCATACAATCATTACATATAATATTATTGGGTCTAGAACCTTGGGAGGGCAGCCTGAGGTCCCGATACAGGACATCCCGACAACCAAACAAGGAACACGGAGTACCCTAACACGGGTCTCAGCGTTGACCTCGCAAGGCTCCTCCCTATAATATTATCCTAAGGCATGCGATCTAACAGATACCAGCATTTCATTTAATAATTAAACTAGTAGGACTCATGCATAGGCCGGGGTTTCCTAGCATGAAAACCAGGGGACATGCTGCATGGCTCATACGCATATCCTATGGGTGCAAGTCCCTAACATAAAAGCCTAGGGTAACATGCATTTCTACATATTCATCAGGCTCACATGCAATACATATTATTACAGGTTAATATAATCCACGGTGCCCCAGGAGAGGTCGGTATACGCCCAAGTGCGTATAACACCTCTCTACTGGGTTGGATTGTCCCACTCACCCGAATTGGGGTCGTCGCGCGACCGTCCGTCAAGATCTGCAAGACAGACAATCAATATGGTGAGTTAAAATCCATAAATACTACAAAATACATAAACCCACAATTAAACTCCCAACACTCGGGCAAACGTGCATACGACCCGCACGCACGCTAGCCCGAGCACTCCGACAACCCCCCGCACGGCCGGCCACCACCCGCACGGCCACCCGACCGCCCGGACGCGCCGCCGCGCCTCAGCCCGCGCACTCCGCGCACCGCCCGGGGCTCCGCGCGTCCACCGAGCCCAGCCGCGGCAGCCCGCACGCGCCCCGCACGCCGTGCGCTGGCCCGCGAGCACCCCGCACGCCCCCGCGCGCGGCGCCTCGCCCCCGCGCACACCATCCCTGCACGACCGGCACAGCACGCCTGCACGACCAGCACAGCACGCCGCCCGCGCGCGCCAGCTTGCACGCTGCGCGCACGCGCGCCCGTGCACGCACGCGCGCATGACCGCGCGCGCCCAGCCTGCGCGCTGCTGCTGCTCTGCCTGCTGCCCGAGAACACCCCCTGCTGCCCGAGACCACCCCCTGCAGCCCGAGACCACCCAAACCACCACCCACCGACCTCCGACCACCTCCACCGCCCCCCGAAGGCTATCCACAGCCGCCGACCACCCCTCATACACAGATCCACCCTCCTAGCATACATCTATGCAAGAAAAGTGAAGAAATAGGGCTTACCGAGGGGAGGGAGCGAAGTCCGGACGCTCTCCGCGCGCCGAAACCTTTCCCAAAGGCTCTCTTACGCCCCGATCTATCACGGCCCTCGATTTGGCTCGAAACAGAGGAGAGAGAGGGGAGGTCGGGGAGGCTAGAGTCATCGGAATCGGGATTTGAAGGCACCGGGGCGTAGATCGGGACCCGATCTACACTTCCCGTGCTTTAGGTTTTCGATTTTGAGGGGTCTAGGGGGCTTGAAAGGAAGAAAAACGGAGAGGGGAGAGAGAGATCTCGACGAGGAAGACAATGAATAGTAATTAGATATTTTTTTTTTATTCCTTTTAAGTAGAGCGCGACTTAAAAACCCGGATACGCCCCGGAACTGCGGAATTTTTGCAAACGATGCCAGAATTCGATGAAATTTCCATGAGAGGTCTAAAATGGCGCCAGGACACCAAATATGCAGTCAGATTTCCAATCGGAGTCCTCTAGCTCAGACGATAGCTAACAGTCTGAAATTATGCGGTTCCGACCAAAAACCCTAAAATTTTTTTAAAACTGCCAGGACGCTCTAACGGTTACCAGCAGGCTAAAAGTGACACAAATATAACACAGCCTACCCACACGGATACGATCCACTTGGATCCGCCGACACCGATCTCAACTCTACAAATGACATGAATTTTTTAGAATTCCACCAGGGCGCATAACTAAGATGCGGGGAAAGCATATATTATAACAACTGGGTTATAATATTCTCTAAGGCATGCTTGCAACTAAATGCTCACATAATCCCCTAAGATGCGGGGAGATATATATCATAACCACAAGGTTACAATATTCACTAAGGCATGCTCACATTCTGATTTAATTAGATTAAACTAGATGGGAACATGCATAGCTCGGGGCTTGGTATCTAAGCATGCATAGGCCGCTATACATGATATAAGGGTGCATATCCCTAGCATACAAAGTCTAAGGTGGCATGAATACATCATAGCAAAACATGCATAGATCAAGGCTCTTAAGTACAGGACATGGTGTCTAGACATGTACGGGCCTCTATACATGATGTATGGGTGTATATCCCTAGCATGCATGGTCTAAGGTGGCATGGATACATCATAATAATCAGGCATGCACAGGTGGCTACATAATTTAGATAGGGGCCCCCATCGATGCGTGACGCGCGTCTATGCGGGTCGAGCGCATCCCTAGAGAGGGGGGGGGATTGGAATCGAACCACTCACCTTACGACCCGGGACCTCGCGCATCCCATCCGACGAGCTCTGCAAGGTAGGGGCATCCAACTGGTGAGAAACAACACAATTTCAACACAATTTATACAAAGAAAACATTAGAAATACCCCATACTCGGACAAGCATGCATACGGGCTCGCACGGATGCGAGCACGCACGTACGCACGCGAGTCCGAGTGCCCCGACACCTACCCGAACCCTTGGGTAGCCACACGCATAGCCCCCCGCACGCGCACGCACGAATGCGTACACACGCACACACCCCGGCACCCTCGGCGCACTGCCGCGCGCCTGCCCGCGCGCCCAGACGCACTGCCGCACGCACGCGCACGCTCGCGCGCACCCGCACGCACTGCACGCCCAGCGCACGCCCCCGCGCACGCCCCAGCACGCGCACGCGCGCGCACTGGTCCCCAGCCTCGCGCCCAGGTGCATGCCCAGGCGCCCTGCCCGCGCGCGCACTCCCGCGCGCACCCCCGCTCACGCCAGCGCCTGCGCGCACACCCGCGCGCACCTGCTCACCCGCGCTCACCCGCGTACCGCGCGCGTCTGCGCGCCCGCCAGGGCCTGCCAGCGCCCACCTACGCACGCAAGCGCACAGATTGCGCCCAGCGCGCTCCCAAGCCATCCTAACCCCATTTTAACCCTTCCCAACCCCTCACGCACACCCTAACCCATCTACCTAGCATGCATGACCGCCCAACCAACTCCTTAAGCCAAGAAAACCAAGAAAAGAAGGGAGGAGCTCACCTTGGAGGGGAACAGAAAGGGGGAGGTTCGGGGGCCCTTCGCGCACCGAAACGCCGCCACCGAGACCACCACCACCACCACCACCCCTCAGCCTCCTCAGCCCTCCCATGGCTGCAAATCAGGGGGGAGGGGAATCATGCAAAGAGAGCTTGAGAGAGAGGAGATCATCCACAACAACACTTACACAAAGATCCACCACCATTTCCTCCTCCACCTTCTCCTTCTCATTTAGGCAAAAACACAAACACATGGTGGGGGAAATGAAAAGAGAGAAGGAGAGCCAACAAGATGTTGTCGTGGGATTTGGGAGGGGAGAGAGAGAGGAGAAGATATTTATCACAAATATCTAAGGGGGAAAGACTAAGTTGCCCTTCGACTAGAAATTCTGCATAAGCTTCACTGCAACAGCCATAACTTCCCCGATACAGCTCCGAATTGCTCAATTCTAAGTCCGTTGGAAAGCTAAGAAGATTATCTACAACTTTCATGTTTATGCCAAGATCAAATAATCTCTCCAGCTATTCCTAAATTAGAGCTAAACATCGAGCAGGGCTGCTGCCAGAATTTCCATCCCTGGGGTATACTTGAAAAAATACCCATAACTTTTACTACAAGAATCCAGTTGATCTAATTCCACTTCTGTGCGAAAGCTAACTCAAAACTGGACATCTCATAGTAAACTCATATTTAAACCTCTTCATCTTGGATTTTAACAAAATCAAATCCAAATACCAAATCAGGAATACATAACTTCTAGGGAAAAAAAATTATGTACCCAAATTTTCAAACAGAGCGCTCCAAAATGACACAGGCACAACACGCATACTGTTTCTTTTCAGGGGCAGTGTTGGGCGTGGAGCTGGAGCTTCCTGTGGCGTGGTCTTATGGGCGTGGAGCGTTCTGCCGGCGGGTGGCGAGTGCGAGGCTGTCAGCATTCCTAGAGTCATTTTATTCTTTGTAAATCGTGCGTGTGGCACAGGTTGTATTTTTCTTTGGTCTAAACTTGGCTTCCACAGGACATTGATTGTGTATTCGGGTCTGTAATAATGTTTTGATTTACAGACATTGTTATATATTATGCTTCCGCTTTTCAGTCAGTTATCATTATCTTGCTTTGCCGCCTTGTGTATTGTTGTTGGTATCTTTATTGACCTCAGGTATTGATAGCTGATATTATACTATTATTATTGCCACGTCTCGGGGACGCCTGGGGCGTGACACATTCTCCATTGTTTTGGGGGCTTTACCATGTTAAAAAATCTAAATCTGTCTCCATCTCTCTCTCTTTCTCCATTATTATGATTAACTTGAAAAGCCAATTATATTAAAGAAAATGATACATTTAATCACATTCACCAACCAAAACTTAGATCTCACATGTTTTCATTTTTTTTAAATAGTAAACACTATTTAATGTGGTATACGCTTTGATAAAAAATGTGTATCCTCCATTTCGCGTTGAAGAAACTCATTTTTAGTAAGTGTAAGAAAAAATTTAGTAAAGTATATACATCATCTAACCGATGTATATATTTCACTGAATCTGTAACTAGTTATATAGGTATGTGTTTTGGATTGAGAAAAAAACTGAGTGTAGCAGCACCCTTATACTAAATATGCCCAAAAAAAAAAACAATCTTCAACTCGAAACACGTGTGTCCGCACGTGTTCAAAGAACTGCATTTCTTATCCCGCCAAAACTCGCATTTCGGGCCGTCCGTCTCCACTGCGGGTCCGGATCCTATTAGGATCGGCTTCAGTCAATTTTATCAATATCGAACTGTATAACTCATAAATTGAACAGCACAATCAATTGTTGCATACAGGTGTCACTCTTTTATTGAATATAGTCAAGCTTAGGTTTAATTGTACCATCAGCATCCAATAAAATAATGACACATGTATCTAATAATTGAATATGCAATTCGATTTATAGTATGTGTAGTTCAATTGATAAGCCATGCTATTCAATGTTGATTGATTAACCAAAAGGTCTGATTGCAGTTCTGGATCCTAATTGGCCTCATTTGGGTAAGTACTATGAGTACTCAATTGGGGCCTAACACGTGTACACAACATGTGATATTCATGTGTGACAAGAAAAAGGGAGTGAAATAGCTCATTAAGCACCTCCGCTTCTTTTCCTGCATTTTCTTATAAGACAAAATAGTAAGGATTCAATTTGGATAAGTTAAAGCAGATCCAACCCAATATTTGGATTGATTTGGGTTGAGATTTTAGCGTACGGGTTTAACTTGAACGTGAACAACCCGAACCTAATTCCAATTGGGTTTGAATTGAAAGTTTAAAAACTCAAATCCAACCCGAAACCGAAGTAGGGATGATAAATTAATTCATATTTTAATTTTTAATTTTTTTATGAAATAAAACTTAAATTGTTTAATTTATTTTTACCTATAATCTATCACTTCTATAATTCCATTTATTTTAATAAAAATATTCCTTAATTTTATCTTTCTTATTTTTTCGTGTGGAATATTGACTTTTACAAAGTTTCAATTATTTAGATTGACATATTTTAGAAGTCAAATCCGACCCGAGCCCAACCTAATCTAAACTAAACTCGAACAAAACTCATTGGGTTGGGTTGGTTTTGGATTAGCTTCCTTCAACTTCATATTAGATTCGATTGAGCTCTAACCCGCCCGAGTTACACCCTTATAAATAAATAAAAAAATCAATGATCAAAGGAAAATTTTAGTTTTTCCTCACTTTCCTTCATTTTGCTATCATGCACAAACACACCTTAAATAATGAAAAAGTGTCATTTTTATATTAAGCATCAAGAATCATATTTCATATCATATTTGTTAGGGGGTAGTTTTTTTTAATTTTTTAGGGGCTACAAAATGCTTTAAGATTGAACATAATGAATTGATGTGTTTTTTTTATATAAAAAAAATCGTTTATATTTGAGTGTAAAAATATCATATAAGTTGTGAAAATGTGTAATTTTCATTCAACATGAAGATATCATTTCCGTGGGAACGGGACAAACAGGCGGAGGTAGCCTTCCTAGCTCGACCATAAGGTCAGCCACGGGGTCCCTCCGATATCAAAAAAAAAAAAAAAAAGATGATGATATCATAATTTAAGTGGGTCGTGTTTTCTAAATCTCTAAACTACAAATACCTTTAGGTTGAATAAAATGATTGATGTGTCTTTTTTTTGTGGATAAATATCATACCTAGTTATCTTCTTAAGAGGGAAATCTGAGCATAAAACCCTTTGATTTTAAGATTTTCAAAATATTCCAAAAAAGAGATCAACAACATTTACAAGGTAACCAAGTTACTCTATTCTTTCTCCTCTTTGTTGCACAGGTGCAGAATTATCTTTCATAAATTCTTGAACATCTCGTGACAGCTCTTCGTATTTATAATTCAACGTGAAGAATTTAAAATTTTAAGTGGTTAAGTGCCTCTAAATTATAATTTTTGTTAAAATATTGATTTTGAAATAACTGTATGTAAATTGTGCATCATCTTTGAGTTCTTTTATGTTTAAATTAAACAAAATATATATTATTTGTGCAGATAAGAATAACAAAAAAAAAGGTGGTGGTTCTAAGAAAGAAAGTGAATTAGCACATAAGCTGATGATTAGATCTACTATGAAGACAACAAAGTCATCTAAGAAGATGAAGAGGATTGGAAAAGCGATATCATGTGTTGGAGATTTTATTTTTTTCGGTTACGTGTTATAGAATGCTGAGACTCGAATGATGTTTAATGTGTCAAAATTGAAGAATTTTGTCAAATTAGAATTGCATTATTTTTTCAGTTTAAATGGGTGAATGAACTGAACAAAATAGTGAATGAATCAAATTAAAGTAATTATTCAATTGAACTAAACAATATATAAATCGAACTGAATTACAATTGAATTGAACTGAATAATGTTTTAATCGAACTGAAGTACTTAATCGAACTAAAAAATGAATGAGTCAATTAAAGTGAAGTATTTATAGTCGGACCGAACAATGAGGAAATCAAACTAAAGACTCATGAATCAAACTAAACAATGAATGACTTGAACGGTACAACTTTTGTATGGAATTCAACAATGAACAAATTGATTTGAACAATGTATGAAATGCATTGAAGTACTCAATAAGTCACCCAAACAGTGAATGAGTCAAACATAAATACTTATGCTTCAAAGTAAATATATATACAAAATGTAAACCGATAAACCGAAATGTATATATATCATATGAATCAAACTACACAACATTTAAATTGAATTATAAAATATAATAATCAAATAACACAACCTATTAATTGAACTCCACAATCAAACTATACAACCTATGAATCAAACTAAACAACAAATGAATCAATTGCTTACAACTTTCTTTCTTCATGCTTAATGAATTAATATAGCAAAGAAGAAATAATGTTTAATCCTTCATTAATCCATTCATCAATTTTATCCAACCTAATCGATTGTTTAACCTAGATGTTCTCTTTCCCCAAAAACAATTTAAGAGAAAATATGTCAACATATTTTTCCCTTAAACAAAAGACACATAAGGGAGAGAGGGAGGCAGTTGGAGCTTTCCGAGGGATTTCTTCAGTAGCGGAGCAGCGCTACGTCCGCGAGTACCAGAGGCTATCAGCATCCCTTTTCTTGGCTGTATGTATTGTATTTCCGTGCTGAGCACGTGTTGTATATATTCAGTTGTTTCTATGTATATTGGCTCTCACAGGACGTATGATTGTGTATCGAGTCTGTAATATGTTTTGATTACAGACTCAGTTTTTAGCTTCCGCTACATTGTGTATATATTATGTCAGCCCTGTTTGATATGTGTTGTCATTTTATTTGTGGTTTAGAGTATAAATATTTGACCTCCTGTGTAGGTTTCTGATATGATATATACACTTGCCGCGTCCCGGGGTTGGCCGCCCTGGGGCGTGACAGAAAGCTCCTACTGCTGCTCCGGCTCTAGCTCAGGCTCAGTGACCACTGGGGAAAAACATATGCGAGGGGTGAGCCACACGCTCAGTGAACGGCACAACCCATGCATCACAGACAATATTTACCACAATTCCATTATTTATCCAATCTCCAAGACATAACAACATAATCTAGTGGTTCGTACTTCGCCGAACCACCGCACCCTCACCCTCACCCATCCATGGGTGACATAGGCTATTGGGACTGATAATCATCCATAGACAAATCTAGCAGGTCGCTCATCGCCAACCCACTACACCCTCACCCTCACCCTACCACGGGTGACATAGGATTTTGGGACTGACTAGGCTGTTGGTCACCCTTGGTCCACCGATAGTCTCTCCTCCACTCCGTAGGCCGCTTGGTCTCCACCCACAACTTCAGCACAGTCCGAAACCAAATCAGGAGGTGCCTACTATTGTGGGTCCTCCGAAGGACGGCCTTTCTAACGCTGGGGGTAGTCTCTACCGGATCCAACGCAGGGAACAGAACAGCCTATCCATACGCATATGATCCACTCGGATCCGCCGACTACACATCTCTACAACTCGAATGTCATGAACTCTTCAGAGTTCCTCCAGGGCGCATATCCAAGATCCGGGGAATAAGTACAATCAAAAGCAATGTTGGAATATCATTGGGGGAAAGAAACTCGGGAGGGCGGCGTGAGTTCCCGATACAGGATACCCCGACAACCAAACAAGGAACACGGAGTACCCTAACACGGGTCTCACCGCTGTCCTCGCAAGGCCCCTCCCCTATAATATTCACTAATCATGCTAATAATCATACCAATCATACAACATTACTTATAATATTATTGGGACTAGAAACCTTGGGAGGGCAGCGTGAGTTCCCGATACAGGACACCCCGACAACCAAACAAGGAACACGGAGTACCCTAACATGGGTCTCAATGTTGACCTCGCAAGGCTCCTCCCGATAATATTACCTAAGGCATGCGATTTAACATACACTAGCATTTAATTTAATAAATAAACTAGTAGGACGCATACATAGGCCGAGGTTTCCTAACATGAAACAGGGGACATGGTGCATGGCTCATACACATATCCTAAGGGTGCAAGTCCCTAACATACAAGTCTAGGGTAGCATGCATTCTACATTTAAATCATGCAAGCATGGAATACATATTACAACAGGTTAATATAATCCATGACGCCCCAGGAGAGGTCGGTATACGCCCAAGTGCGTATAACGCCTCTCTACTGGGTTGGATTGTCCCACTCACTAGTATCTGGGTCGTCGCGCGACCGCCCGCCTAGATCTGCAAGATAGACATTCAATATGGTGAGTTAAAATCCACTAATACTACAAAATACACAAGAACTTACATAAACCCACAACTAAACTCCCAACACTCGGGCAAACGTGCATACGACCCGCACGCACGCTAGCCCGAGCATCCCGGCAAACACCCGCACGACCGGCAACCACCCGCACGGCCACCCGACCGCCCGGGCGCACCGCCGCGCCTCGGCCCGCCGCCGAGCCTCCCGTGTGCACCACGCGTCCCCTGCGCCCCAGCGCAGCCGCCCGCGCACACCCCGCACGCCATCGCTGGCCCGCGAGCACCCCGCACACCCCGCGCGCACCACCTCGCTCCGCGCGCACCTTGCGCGCACCACCTGCCTCTACCCGCACGCACCACGCGCGCACCGCCAGCTCCGCCCCGCAGCGGTGCCCAGCGCCCAGCGCCCCAGCGCCCAGCACCCTCGGCCAGCACCCGGTACCCGCGACCCAGCGCCCATCGCTCAGCGCCCAGCACCCGGGACCCTCACCCAGCGTCCACGCGCACGCACGCGCAACACGCGCCCAGCGCACCTGGCAGCACGCGCCCAGCGCGCCTGCCAGCCTGCCCGCGCTGCTGCCCGCGTTGCCTGCCTGCGCGCGTTGCCTGCCTGCGCGCGTCGCCGAGTGGCCCGAGCACCGCTCGCCTGCACGCCCGGGGCACTGCCCGCCTGATACCCGAGCGCCCCTGCCCTCCTCGCCTGCGCGCCCAGCCTGCTCGCCCGGCCTGCCAGCGCGCACAGCCCAGCTAGCCTACCCGAATGCATCTCCCTGCACCCCCCGAGCGCACGCCCGAGCGCACGCCCTCACGCGCCCGGCAAACTGGTGCGCCTGCCGCCTGCCGCACGCCCGAGTGCCCTGCGCCCCATGCGCGGCACCCGCGCGCGCCCCGCCCTCACGGCCATCACCCCCAGCACCGCCGCCCAGCTCCAGCCGCTCGACCAGCACGCCCAGCGCCTGCAGCACCACCCGAGCGCACGCCGCGCGCACGCCTGGGCGCACGCACCCGCACGCCCGACCACCTGGTGCCCCACGCTGCTGCGCCTGCTGCCAGCGCTCCCGGGACAGCCACCTCACCTACCCGAGCAGCCTAGCTCCCCTTCCCGAGCACCCACTCACCACCACCGACCACCCACGGCCTCCGACCACCACCCCAGCCCTCCGACGGCCACCCACCGCCTCCGACCTCCACCCAACCTCATTTCCCACCTCCTAACATCCATCTAAACAAGAAAAGAGGGGAAAATAGGGCTTACCAAGGGAGGGAGCGAAGTCCGGTTGCTCTCCACGCGCCGAAACCCTTCACAACGGCCCTCTCACGCCCCGATCTACCTTGGCCTTCAAAACGGGCCAAATCAGAGGACAAAGAGGGGAGGTCAGGGAGGCTAGGATCGCCGGAAACGGGATTTGAAGACACCGGTGTGTAGATCGGGACCCGATCTACACTTCCCGTGCTTTGGGTTTTTCGTTTTGAGGGGTGTAAGGGCCTCTAATGGAAGAAAAAGAGAGAGGGAGGAGAGAGAGGGATTTGGTAGGGATGATGAATAGTGACATAAGATATTTTCTCACCCGCTATTTATACCAAGTCACTTAAAAACCCAGATACGCCCCGGAACTGTGAAATTTTGGGAACGTTACCGGAATTCGATGAAATTTTCGTGAGAGGCCTAAAATGGCACCAGGACACCAAATATGCAGTTAGATTTCCAATCGGAGTCCTCTAGCTCAGGACGATAGCTAACAGTCCAGAAATTTAGCGGTTCCGATCGAAAACCGGTAAAACCAAAAAACTGCCAAAACGCTCTAACGGTTACCAGTAGGTTAAAAGTGACACATATATAACAGTATCGTCCAGCCACCAACCCAAAGTTGACCTTCCTTTGCAAGGGCTGGCTCGGGCTAGCGGAGGAATTTTCAACCGAATTTGGCTGGCGACTCGGGAACGGTTCACGCATCAAGTTTTGGTATGACAAATGGTGTGGCGGGGAGGCGTTCAGGCACTCCTTCCAGAACCTATTCCGAGTGGTGGAGGACAAGGAAGAAGTAGTTCGGGACACTTGGCAACAAAACGCGGAGGGAGGAGAGTGGCGCCTTCACTTGCGAAGGATTGTTGCCGAAGTTCAAGTGGCCGAGCTGGCCTCCTTACTTCACTGCCTTCCGTCACAGGGCCCCAACGCAGAGGAGTCTGACGTGCTGACTTGGGCTGCATCAAACAATAAGACATACTCAGTGAGAGATGGTTACAAATGGTGGTCGCGGAGGACGGAAGGTAATCCAATTATGGCTTCTCGCACACCAAAAATATGGAAATGGAAAGTACCATGCAAAATCAAGCTGTTCATTTGGTTGGCACTTCAAGGACGTATCCTCACCAAAATGTACCGCGCAAAATGGCGGCCTGAGGAACCCACTGATTGTTCTTTTTGTGGGACCGAACCGGAATCGATTGAGCATCTTCTCCTCAATTGCGCAATATCAGTTCGTTTCTGGGATAGACTAGGGGAGGTGGCGGGCTTCAGATGTGAATTTCAAAGCTTGGCAGATCTATGGGAGATGATGAACGCACATATCACCCAGGGAGAGAAATGCACTGAGAGTCGGTTCCATCACATAGTGATTCCGGCGAGCCTTTGGACCATCTGGCACGCGCGCAATGCCATGATTTTGAAAGGTCAAAGGGTATACGCGGAAAACATGTGGGACGACATGCTTCAGTTCTTGAAGGACTGGAGGCAGTGCCTGATGGGCGTCAGGGTCGAGTGGGATCCCGGGGGAACATTTTGGACAGAGACATGAGCAGCATGGTGGAGGGGAATGGACCTCGGCACACCCTGCCTAGTCACTCCTCGTTAGGCTCGACGCCAAGGGCCACCCAGCATGGCCTAGTTTTGTTATGTTTTGTGTTGCGGTTCATCTTTCCTTTATTTTCTTTGTTCTCTTAAGCTATTTGGTCTTCTATTCTCCCTCCCTTCAGCCCATTTGTAACTCAACGCCAGTTATAAATGAACTACCAATTCTCAAAAAAACAACAATTACCAACATGATGGGGAGGCTGAGACTCCAAGCCATCTATTTTGCTTGGAGGTTTGGGGGATTACCTTGGCTTGGCCGTCCATTCCTTGGACCACCTGTCGGTCTCGGTTTGTAGACCGGTCGGCCATGGAGATAGAAGCATCCGAGGCAACGTCCTGCTTTCCCATGTGCCGGCCATCCTTTGGGCAATTTGGTTGGGGAGGAATGATGCCCTCTTCCGTGGATCCTGCATCTCGGCGGAAGGTATGTAGGAGTCCACGAGTTCCTTCATTTCGGCCTGGGGATGCTTCTGTGTGGGTGCTGCCTCTGTGAGGATGCTGAGGGCTTCTCTTCATATAGTGGATTAGAGGTTTGTTTTTATTGATTTCTTTCTTGCGCTTGTATCAGAGATATGTTTAAATCTTTTATACAATCTCTCCTGAGGCCTTTGAGATGTGTACTCTTTTTTTAATATCAATCAAGTTCATATTTTTCCAAAAAAAACAACACATACCCACAATAATTTATGGTGCTTTTTTCCGTGGACATTCTCCATTGTTTTGGGGGCTTTACCATGTTAAAAAATCTAAATCTGTCTCCATCTCTCTCTCTTTCTCCATTATTATGATTAACTTGAAAAGCCAATTATATTAAAGAAAATGATACATCCAATCACATTCACCAACCAAAACTCAGACCTCACATGTTTTCTTTTTTTTTAAATAGTAAACACCATTTAATGTGGTATACGCTTTGATAAAAAATGCGTATCCTCCATTTTGCGTTGAAGAAACTCATTTTTAGTAAGTGTAAAAAAAAATTAATGAGATATATACATCATCTAACGAAGTATATGTTTCATTGAATCTGTAACGAGGTATATAGGTTTGTGTTTTGGACTGAGAAAAAAACTGAGTGTAACAGCACCCTTATACAAAATATGCCCAAAAAAAAAAACAATCTTCAACTCGAAACACATGTGTTCGCACGTGTTCAAAGAACTGCATTTCTTTTCCCGCCAAAACTTGCATTTCGGGCCGTCCGTCTCCACTGCGGGTCCGGATCCTATTAGGACCGGCTTCTGTTAGTCTTATCAATATCGAACTGCACACAACCCATAAATTGAATAGCACAATCAATAAGTTGCATACAGGTGTCACTCTTATATTGAATATAGTCAAGCTTGGGTTTAGTTGTACCATCAGCATCCAATAAAATAATGACACATGTATCTAATAATTGAATGTGCAATTCGATTTATAGTCTGAGTAGTTCAATTGATAGGCCATGCTATTCAATGTTGATTGATTAACCAAAAGGTCTGATTGCAGTTCTGGATCCTAATTGGCCTCATTTGGGTAAGTACTATGAGTACTCAATTGGGGCCTAACACGTGTACACAACAGGTGATTCATGTGTGACAAGAAAAAGCGAGTGAAATAGCTCATTAAGCACCTCCGTTTCTTTTCCCGCATTTCCTTATAAGACAAAATAGTAAGGATTCAACTTGGACAAGTTAAAGCCGATCCAACCCAATATTTGGGCTGATTTGGGTTGAGATTTTAGCGTATGGGTTTAACTTAAATCTAAACAACCCGAACCTAATTCCAATTGGGTTTGAATTGAAAGTTTAAAAACTCAAATCCAACCCAAAACCGAAGTAGGGATGATAAATGAATTCATATTTTAATTTTTAATTTTTTTATGAAATAAAATTTAAATTGTTTAATTTATTTTTACCTATAATCTATCACTTCTATAATTCCATTTATTTTAATAAAAATATTCCTTAATTTTATCTTTCTTATTTTTTCGTGTGGAATATTGACTTTTACAAAGTTTCAATTATTTAGATTGACATATTTTAGAAGTCAAATCCGACCCGAGCCCAACCTAATCTAAACTAAACTCGAACAAAACTCATTGGGTTTGGTTGGTTTTGGATCAGCTTCCTTCAACTTCATATTAGATTCGATTGAGCTCTAACCCGCCCGAGTTACACCCTTATAAAAAAAAATCAATGATCATAGGAAAATTTTAGTTTTTCCTCGCTTTCCTTCATTCTACTGTCATGCACAAACACACCTTAAATAATGAAAATGTGTCATTTTTATATTAAGCATCAAGAATCATATTTCATATCATATGTCACGCCCCAGGGCGGCCGTCCCCGAGGCGCGGCAATGGTATATATGATATCAGCAGTCTATACAGGAGGTCAATAACATACTCTAAACAACATCAAAAATGACAACACAGACAACAATGAGGCTGACATAATATATACACAAATAGCGGAAGCTAAAAGACTGAGTCTGTAATTCAAAAGACATATTACAGACCCGATACATAATCAACTGTCCTGTGAGAGCCAATATATACAATGACATCCAAATACACAAACGTGTGCCCAAGCACAGAATGCAATACATACAATAAAAAGGGGGATGCTGATGGCCTCTCACTCGCAGAACGTGACGCTGCTCCGCTACTGCTGATGGGCCTCGGGGAGCTCCTCCTTCAGATCCGACTCAGATATCACTGGAGAAAAATATATGCGAGGGGTGAGCCACACGCTCAGTGAATAGCACAACCCATGCATCACAATTCATATTAACCTCAAATAATTTATAGCCTCTAAGTGGCAGTAACTACACAATCCAGTGGGTCACTACATCGCCGACCCACCACACCCTCACCCTCACCCTCAAAGGGGTGACATGGTCTTTTGGGACTAACTAGGCTGTTAATCACTCTTGGTCCACCGATAGCCTCTCCCCCACTCCGTAGCTCGCCTGGTCTACTCCCACGATCAGCACAGTCCAACGCATCGGAGGTACCTACAGATGGGAGCCCTCTGTTAGGACAGCCTGTCTAACGCTGAGGAGTCCCTACACGGATCCAACGAAGGGAAGAGAAACAGCCTACCCACATGGATACGATCCTCTTGGATCTGCCGACACCGATTTGCAGCTCTACTAATGTCATTAATTCTTCAGAATTCCTCCAGGGCGCATAACTAAGATGCAGGGAGACACATATTATAACGAGTTATAATATTCTCTAAGGCATGCTAATAACCATATGCTCGCATTTGATTTAAATAAGTTAAACTAAATAGGAAACATGCGTAGGTCGAGGCTTTCCTAGCATGAAAACATGGTATCAAGATGCGCAGGCCTCTACACATAATATAAGTGTGCATATCCATAGCATACAAAGTCTAAGGGGGGCATGGATACAACATTATGATCATGTATAGCACAGTTTACATTTAATACTAGCTAATATGCAACTATGGTGCCCACGGGAGGGCAATGCACGCCTACGTGCATCGAACGCCTCCCTACTGGGTTGGATTGTCCCACTCATCAACACCCGGGTCGTCGCGTGACCGCCCGTCAAGATCTGCAAGACATGGGAAATCAAAATGGTGAGTAATCTACACAAATACATAAGAAATACGCTAGAAATACCCTACACTCGGACAAGCATGCATACGGCCCGCACGCACGCGAGTCCGAGTGCCCCGACATCCTCCCGCACCCACGGCAGCCATGCGCACGGCCACCCGCATGCACACGCACGGGTGCGCACGCACGCCCGCGCCCCGGGCGCACTGCCGCGCCCCAGCCCGAGCGCCCAGACACGCTGCCGCGCGCCTGCCCGAGCGCCCAGACAAGCTGCCGTGCGCGCCAGCGCGTCCAGCCTGGCGCCTACCCGCACGTACTGCGCCCCTGCGCAGCACCCCGCGCGCACCCCCGCGTGCACCGCGCGCACTGCGCCCCCGCGCAGCACATCGCGCGCACGCCCGCGGGTCCGCGCGTACACGCGCCAGCGTGCCCGACTGCGCGCGCAGACTCACGCGCAAGCGGGCGGATGAGTCCGCACGAGCGCCCGAGCCCATCCCACCACCTCCCTCAGCCCTCCCACACTCCCTAACCTCCATGCATACCATGCATACCCAAAAACACACCCTAACATGCATCTAAACAAGAAATAGGGGGGAGGAAAGCTTACCCAAAGAGAGGAAGGGAAAGGGAGGAACTTGGGTGCCCTTCGCGCACCAAAACGCCGCCACCAAGACCACCACCACCAAGCCCTCTTCTCAGCCAAAGGATGGCTGAAAACAGAGGAGAAAAGGAGGCTTAGAGAGGAGGCAAACAAGGGGAAAAGCAAAAATGAAACCATAGGAAGGTAGATCGGGTCCTCACCTTCCTTTTCTTCTTCAATGGCTTTCCATTTCCACCTCTCCTACTAGGTCAAAAAGGAGGTTTAAAGAGAGGAGATGAGGGTTTGTGAGTGAGTGAGAGGGAGAAGAAGATGAATAGGAAGGGGACTATTGGGGGACGCCCACTTAAAGGGGCCACACACACACCTCACACACACACACTCACTTACACTTAGGGTTAATTAGGTTTAGGTGAACTTTGACCCTAGTCAACCCAACCACACTAAAAAACAAAACCAATTGACCAAGTCAAGGGTCAAACTTGACTTGGTCGAAGTCACCTTTGACTCGGTCAAGTCTCCCAATGACTTTTCGCTTAGTCAAAACCCGGATACGATTCAGAACTGCCAAATTCTGAATGTTACCGGAATTCGATAAAATTTTTGTGAGTGGATTGAAATGGCGCTAGGACACATAATGTGCAGTTAGATTTTTAATCGGAGTTCTCAAGCTCATGATGATAGCTAAAAGTCTAAAATTTTAGCGGTTCCGATCGAAAAAAGAAAAGTTGAAAAACTGCCAGAAATGCTCCAATGGTGACCAGAAGCTAAAAGTGACACATATATAACAGCATATTTGTTAGGGGGTAGTTTTTTTTAATTTTTTAGGGGATACAAAATGCTTTAAGATTGAACATAATGAATTGATGTGTTTTTTTTTTATATAAAAAAAATCGTTTATATTTGAGTGTAAAAATATCATATAAGTTGTGAAAATGTGTAATTTTCATTCAACATGAAGATATCATTTCCGTGGGAATGGGACAAACAGACGAAGGTAGCCTTCCCAACTCGACTGTAAGGTCAGCCACGGGGTCCCTCCGATATCAAAAAAAAAAAAAAAAACATGATGATATCATAATTTAAGTGGGTGGTGTTTTCTAAATCTCTAAACTACAAATACCTTTAGGTTGAATAAAATGACTGATGTGTCTTTTTTTTGGTGGATAAATATCATACCTAGTTATCTTCTTAAGAGGGAAATCTGAGCATAAAACCCTTTGATTTTAAGATTTTCAAAATATTCCAAAAAAGTGATCAACAACATTTACAAGGTAACCAAGTTACTCTATTCTTTCTCCTCTTTGTTGCACAGGTGCAGAATTATCTTTCATAAATTCTTGAACATCTCGTGACAGCTCTTCATATTTATAATTCAACGTGAAGAATTTAAAATTTTAAGTGGTTAAGTGGCTCTCAATTATAATTTTTGTTAAAATATTGATTTTGAAATAACTGTATGTAAATTGTGCATCATCTTTGAGTTCTTTTATGTTTAAATTAAACAAAATATATATTATTTGTGCAGATAAGAATAACAAAAAAAAAAGGTGGTGGTTCTAAGAAAGAAAGTGAATTAGCACATAAGCTGATGATTAGATCTACTATGAAGACAACAAAGTCATCTAAGAAGATGAAGAGGATTGGAAAAGCGATATCATGTGTTGGAGATTTTATTTTTTTTCCGTTACGTGTTATAGAATGTTGAGACTCGAATGATGTTTAATGTGTCAAAATTGAAGAATTTTGCAAAATTAGAATTGCATTATTTTTTCAGTTTCAATGGGTGAATGAACTGAACAAAATAATAAATTAATCAAATTAAAGTAATTATTCAATTGAACTAAACAATATATGAATCGAACTGAATTACAATTGAATTGAACTGATAATGTTTTAATCGAACTGAAGTACTTAATCGAACTAAACAATGAATGAGTCAATTAAAGTGAAGTATTTATAGTCAGACCGAACAATGAGGAAATCAAACTAAAGACTCATGAGTCAAACTAAACAATGAATGACTTGAACGGTACAACTTTTGTATCGAATTGAACAATGAACAAATTGATTTGAACAATGTATGAAATGCATTGAAGTACTCAATAAGTCACCCAAACAGTGAATGAGTAAAACATAAATACTTATGCTTCAAAGTAAATATATATACAAAATGTAAACCGATAAACCGAAATGTATATATATCATATGAATCAAACTATACAACATTTAAATCGAATTATAAGATATAATAATCGAATAACACAACTTATTAATTGAATTCCACAATCAAACTATACAACCTATGAATCAAACTAAACAACAAATGAATTAATTGCTTACAACTTTCTTTCTTCATGTTTAATGAATTAATATAGCAAAGAAGAAAATAATGTTTAATCCTTCATTAATCCATTCATTAATTTTATCCGACCTAATCGATTGTTTAACCTAGATGTTCTCTTTCCCCAAAAACAATTTAAGAGAAAATATGTCAACATATTTTCCCCTTAAACAAAAGACACATAAGGGAGAGAGGGAGGCAAAGGACACACGTTTTTTTGGGAAGAAAAATTGCTCAATGACGAACTCTTCTCCTGGGCTGATGTTTAGGGGTTTTCGAGGATGATGAAAGATGGGATTTTTTAGGGCTCTAAATATTTCTAGAGATGGTGAGATTTAAGGTGTTATATATGTGTCACTTTTAACCTGTTGGTAACCGTTAGAGCGTTCTGGCAGTTTTCGGTTTTTACCGGTTTTTCGATCGGAACCGCTTATTTTTGGACTGTTAGCTATCGTCCTGAGTTAGAGGACTCCGATTGGAAATCTAACTGCATATTTGGTGTCCTGGTGCCATTTTATGCCTCTCACGAAAATTTCATCGAATTCCGGCATCGTTTCCAAAAATTTCGCAGTTCCGGGGCGTATCCGGGTATTTTAAGTCGCTCACTATATAAGTGGGATCTAAAATTTCCGAGGTACTATTCATCATCCCCGACCTTGCTCTCTCTCTCTCCTCTCCTCCGTTTTTCTTCCGTTTGAGCCCCCTACACCCCTCAAAATCAAAAACCTAAAGCACGGGAAGTGTAGATCGGGTCCCGATCTACACTCCGGTGTCTTCAAAACCCGATTCCGACGACTCTAGCCACTCCGTCCCCCTCTCTTTGTCCTCTGATTTGGGCCATTTCGAGGGCCGTGGTAGATCGGGGCGTAAGAGAGCCTTTGGGAAAGGTTTCGGCGCGCGGAGAGCGTCCGGACTTCGCTTCCCCCCCCCCTCGGTAAGCTTCATTCCCTCGTTTTTCTTGTTTAGATGATTGCTAGGGGGGGGGATTTGTGTTTGGGGGTGGTCGGCGGCAGTGGGGGTCGTCGGAGGGTGGTTGGAGATGGTCGGAGGTGGTCGGCGGTTGTGGGAGGGGCGTTTGAGGCGCTCGAGCAGTGGCTGACCTGTTCCGGGCAGCAGGCAGCAGCGGCAGCGACCCAGGCGGCGCGCAGGCCGGGCGCGCGCGTGCGTACGCGGGCGTGCGTACGCGCGACGTGCGCGCGAGTGCGCGCGGGTCTGGTGCGGGGAGCTGCTCGGGCGACTGTGCGCGGGGCTGTTCGTGCGGCTGTGTGCGAGGGGCTGAGGGCGAGCTGCGCGCGAGGTGCTGGGCGGCTGGTGCTGGGAGGCTGGTGTTGGGCGGGCTGGTGCGCGAGGAGCTGGTCGCGCGGGTGCCAGGTGGCTGAGGCAGCGGAGGTGCGTGCGCGAGGTGGTGGCCGAGTGCAGGGTGCGCGCGGAGGGCGCGGCGAGGCCGTGGTGGTGCGCGCGAGGTGCGGCAAGGTGTGCGAGGTGCGTGCGAGGTGCGCGCGAGGTGCGACAAGGCGGCGGAGGTGCGTGCGAGGTGCGCGCGAGGTGCGGCAAGGTGGCGGAGGTGCGCGCGGGGTGCGCGCGGGGCGAGGCGCTGCGCGCGGGGGCGTGCGGGGTGCCCCGGGAAGCTCGGCGGTGTGTCTCGGCGGCGGGCAGGGGCCCGGCGGTGTGCGGGGTGCGCGGGCTGAAGCGCGCGGTGCACCCGGGCGGTCGGGTGGCCGTGCGGGTGGTTGCCGAAGTGCTCGGGCTAACGTGCGTGCGGGTCGCGTGCACGTTTGCCCGAGTGTTAGGTGTTTGTTGTGGGTTTTGGGTATTTATTTGAGTATTTAATAATATTTGTGGATTTATACTTACCAAGTAATACCCTGTCTTGCAGATCTCGACGGACGGTCGCGCGTCGACCCGAGTTCCTGTGAGTGGGACAATCCAACCCAGTAGAGAGGTGTTGTACGCACTTGGGGCGTATACCGACCTCTCCTGGGGCGCCATGGATAAATATTACCTGCAATAATATGTAATCCATGCTTGTGTGATTTATGTGTAGAATGCATGCTACCCTAGTCTTTGCATGTTAGGGACTTGCACCCTTAGGATATGTGTATGAGCCATGCAGCATGTCCCCTGGTTTTCATGCTAGGAAACCCCGGCCTATGCATGCGTCCTACTAGTTTATTTATTAAATTGAATGCTGGTATCTGTTAGATCGCATGCCTTAGGATAATATTATAGGGAGGAGCCTTGCGAGGTCAACGCTGAGACCCGTGCTAGGGTACTCCGTGTTCCTTGTTTGGTTGTCGGGATGTCCTGTATCGGGACCTCGGGCTGCCCTCCCAAGGTTCTAGTCCCAATAATATTATATGTAATGATTGTATGATTGGTATAATTATTAGCATAGTTGGTAGATATTATAGGGGAGGGGCCTTGCAAGGACAGCAGTGAGACCCGGGTTAGGGTACTCCGTGTTCCTTGTTTGGTTGTCGGGGTATCCTATAACGGGAACTCACGCCGCCCTTCCGAGTTTCTTTCCCCCAATGATATTCCAGCCTTGCTGATTTTTGTACATGTTCCCGCATCTTGATGATGCACCTGGTTGAATTCAGAGGAATTCATGACATTTGAGTTGTGATGATATGTAGTCGGCGGATCCGAATGGATCATATGCGTATGGATAGGCTGTTCTGTTCCCTGCGTTGGATCCGGTATAGGCTACCCCCAGCGTTAGAAAGGCCGTCCATCGGAGGACCCACATTAGTAGGCACCTCCTGATTTGGTTTCGGACTGTGCTGAAGTTGTGGGTGGAGACCAAGCGGCCTACGGAGTGGAGGGAGAGACTATCGGGGGACCAAGGGTGACCAACAGCCTAGTCAGTCCCAAAATCCTATGTCACCCGTTGAGGGTGAGGGTGAGGGTGTAGTGGGTTGGCGACTAGCGACCTACTGGATTTGTGAATAGATGATTATCAGTCCCAATAGCCTATGTCACCCATTGATGGGTGAGGGTGAGGGTGTGGTGGTTCGGCGAAGTACGAACCACTGGATTATGTTGTTATGTCTTGGAGATTGGATAAATAATGGAATTGTGGTAATTATTGTCTGTGATGCATGGGTTGTGTTGTTCACTGAGCGTGTCGCTCACCCCTCGCATATGTTTTTCCCTAGTGGTCACTGAGCCTGAGCTAGAGCCAGAGCAGCAGTTGGAGCTTTCCGAGGGATTTCTTCGGTAGCGGAGCAGCGCTACGTCCGCGAGTACCAGAGGCTATCAGCATCCCTTATCTCGGCTGTATGTATTGTATTTCCGTGCTGAGCACGTGTTGTATATATTCAGTTGTTTCTATGTATATTGGCTCTCACAGGACTTACGATTGTGTATCGAGTCTGTAATATGTTTTGATTACAGACTCAGTTTTTAGCTTCCGCTACATTGTGTATATATTATGTCAGCCCTGTTTGATATGTGTTGTCATTTTATTTGGGGTTTAGAGTATATACATTTGATCTCCTGTGTTGGTTTCTGATATGATATATATACTCTTGCCGCGTCCCGGGGTTGGCCGCCCTGGGGCGTGACATAAAGAGGGTGAGAAAGAGAGAGATGTGAAAATCTTGAAATGAGAAGGCACGGAAGGGAGCAAGAAAAATTAGATTGACCGAATGAGAGAGAGAGTGAAAACCTCGTCTAGTCACACGTGAACATCACCTGTTGTGTGCACATGTCAGACCTCAATTAGATTCTGATGGTACTAATTTAAATAAGATCTGATAGGATCCGGAGTCTTGACCAGATCTGAATCCAATCATGTTTGGCTCTGGTTATTTGATCAGTATCAGACCCACAGCGGAGACGGACGGCCTGATAGGCTGGTATGCGAGTTTTGGCGGGAAAAGAAATGCAGTTCGTCGAGCACGTGCGGGCACACGTGCTTCGAGGTGAAGAGGGTTTCTTTCTTCTTTTTTAATGGTTCGTCTTCCCAACCCTTTTTAAGACTGAGAGAAAGGAAGGTTTTTAGTTTCAGGTGGTCAAAAAAAAAAAAAAAAAAAAGAAGAAGAGAGAAGAAGAAGAGAGAGAGATGAATCAAAGCATTGATCGTCGGATGGGAAAGAAAGTTCAGTTTTTTAAGATACTCATTGGGGATTTTTCAGAGAAGCTTGTGAGTTTTCTTTGATTCTATTTGTGTTTTTTAGGAGTTGTGTTTGCTTTTGATGGACTTTTTTTGTGAGTATTTTTTTTTCAGATTATTATGTGATTTTACTTTTATCTGATTTTTTTTCTCAAGTGGGTTTTTTTTATTTGGTTTGAATATGATGTATACGAGTCCTTTCAATTTCAAAGTTGGTTTTTTTTTTAGTGTAAAGATTGGGTTTTGTGATCTTCTAATGGTGTTTTTCTTTGTTTTTCATTGTTGTTTGTAGGGTTGATATACATTGTGTCTCTCCGAGAATTAATTTATGAAAGAAATGATTGTGGTTAGGAAAAGATGTGGAAAAGGGTTTGGCAACTCCAACTTTGGAGTTTGACGGGAAGCAAATTTTTTTAAACCCGTTTTCAAACAAAAAAAATTATGGTCAAAAGCTATAGATATTTTTTTAAAAAAAAAATGTCTAAAACGTGAGTTTTCTAGACGTTGTGGAGACGCTGTTTTCTGAAAAATCAATTTTAAACTCAGTTTTTACCTAAAATCAGTTTTATAATCGTACAATCAATCGCAGACATTGTTTCTTTGGTTGATGCCTTAATATTGACCATGTATCTTGGGGAAGTTATTCCAAGTTATTTTTTTTAAATCCCTTTTTTAGATTCTTGGGCTTTTTTAGCATATGAAAACACCTCAAGTTAACTGTTAACGTTTTTAGCATATGAAAACACCCCCAGGTTAGTGGTTATTTTTTTTCTTGGGTATGTTAATAAAATTGGAGGGACATAAAAAGTTAAGGGATTAAAAAAAATACTTGGAACTAGTTGTCCCATTTTTTTTTAGGGATTTTTATTTTAAGTCCCTATAAACCATAGGATTGAATAATCGATCCCTCAATTCTTCATATTTTGGTATTAGTCCCTAGATTTAAAGAATATGTTCTTTTTTAGTCCATAGGAGAGACCTATCCCTAAATTATTTGGTTTTATTTTTAGTCATTTGAAAGGACTAAAAAAGAACATATTCTTTAAATCTGTGGACTAAAACAAAAATATAAAGAAGTGAAGAATCGATCCCTAAATAAACATGTTTATAGGGACTGAAAATTAAAAAACCCTTTTTTTTTATAGTAAAGAAAGATATTGTTGAAAGAATCATATTACTCTTACAAAAAAGTAAATTTTTTTTTAGATTGTCTAACTGAATCATGCAATTGTCGTCTTTGATGTGTGTCACGCCCCAGGGCGGCCGTCCCCGGGACGCGGCAAGTCTATACATGATATCAGCAGTCTAAATAGGAGATCAATAATATACTCTAAACAATAACTAAAATGACAACACAGACGAAAGCAAGGCTGACATGATATATACACAGATAGCGGAAGCTAAAAGACTGAGTCTGTAATTCAAAAACATACTACAGACTCGATACATAATCAACTGTCCTGTGAGAGCCAATATACACGAATACATCCAAATATAATACAACGAGTGCCCAAGCACGGAAATATAATACATACAATCAAAAGAAAGGATGCTGATGGCCTCTAACACTCGCGGGACGTGGCGCTGCTCCGCTACTGATGAAGTGCCACGGGGAGCTCCTCCTTCAGGTCCGACTCGGTGATAACTGGAGAAAAATTATGCGAGGGGTGAGCCACACGCTCAGTGAATAGCACAACTCATGCATCACGATTTATATTAACCACAATTAAATCAAAGCCTCTAAGTGGCAGGAAATGCACAATCCAGTGGGTCACAACATCGCCGACCCACCACACCCTCACCCTCACCCCTCAATAGGTGACATAGGATATTGGGACTGACTAGGCTGTTAATCACCCTTGGTCCACCGATAGTCTCTCCTCCACTCCGTAGGCCGCTTGGCCACTCCCACACTTCAGCACAGTCCGAATCCAAATCAGGAGGTACCTACTGATGGGAGCCCTCTGACGGGACAGCCTTTCTAACGCTGGGGCAGTCTCTATACGGATCCAACGAAGGGAACAGAAACAGCCTATCCATACGCATATGATCCACTCGGATCCGTCGGCAACACCTCTCATCAACTCTAATGTCATGAATTCTTCAGAATTCCTCCAGGGCGCATAACTAAGATGCGGGGAAGCATATATTATAACATTATCGGGAAAAGAAACCTTGGGAGGGCATCATGAGGTCCCGATATAGGACATCCCGACAACCAAACAAGGAACACGGAGTACCCTAGCCCGGGTCTCAATGTTGACCTCGCAAGGCCCCTTATAATATTCCCTAAGGCATGCTAAAATACCATAAGTTCACATTTAATTTAATAAATTAAACTAGTAGGACACATGCATAGGTCGAGGCTTCCTAGCATGAGAACATGGTGACAGAATGCATGGCTCTTACACATATCCTAAGGGTGCAAGTCCCTAACATACAAGGTCTAGGGTGGCATGCATACTACATACTAATCATGCTTGCATAGATTACATATTAAACAAGTTAATATTAAACTATGGTGCCCCAGGGGAGGACGTTATACGCCCAAGTGCATATAGCGCCTCCCTACTGGGTTGGGTTGTCCCACTCACCAATAACCGGGTCGTCGCGCGACCGTCCGTCAAGATCTGCAAGACAGGGTAATCAACTCGGTGAGTAAAATACACAAATATATACAAAAATACACTAAAAATACCCAACAATCGGACAAGCGTACATACGGCATGTACGCACGCGAGTTCGAGCACCCCGACTCACCCGAACCCCCGGGCAGCCGTACGCACGGCCACCCGACCCAGGCGCACAGCCGCGCCCCAGCCCGCGCGCCCAGATGCACTGTCGAGCCCCCCGGGTGCACCGCGCGCTCACTGCGCCCCAGTGCAGCAACCCGCGCGCACACCCGCACGCCCTGCTCCCCAACGCAGCACCCCGCGCGCACCCCCAGCTCGCCTCACCGCGCGCGCACAGCACACACTGCGCCTCTACACAGCGCTCCGCTCGCACGCCCCCGCACGGCCCCCTGCGCACAGCACGCACTGCGCCTCTACGCAGCGCTCCGCTCGCACGCCCCCGCACGGCCCCCTGCGCGCAGCACCCTCATGTGGCCCCGCGCGCACGCCCCCGCACGGCGCCCAGCGCGCAGCACCCGCACGCTGTTGCTCCACCCGCGCGCACCCGCGCGTGCCCTGCCAGCCTTCTCTGCCCGCCCTGCCTGCCAGCCCGCTTGCCTGCGCTGCCAGCCTACCCGAGCCAACCCTACACCTCCCCGACAGCCACCAATGGCCACCCACGGCCACCAACCGCCACCAACAGCCATTCTTACCCCAAAAACACTTCCTAACATACATCTAAACAAGGAATGGAAGGAAAGAAAGCTTACGCTAGGAGAGGAAGAGAAGGGGAGGAAGATCGGGTGCTCTTCGCGCACCAGAACACCGCCTCCACGACTACCACCACCGAGATCTCCAACTCAGCCAAAGAGGGGCTGAAACAGAGGAGAAAAGAGAGCATGAGAAGGGGTCACACATGTGGGAACTCGAATCCGAGACCACCGGAAGGTAGATCGGGTTCTTACCTATCCTTTCTCTTCTTAGGGTTTTTGATTTTAACCCCTCTAGCTAGATCAAATCAAGGAAAAAGGAGAGGGGAGAGAGAGAGATTGAGTGGAGAAGATGATGAATAGTGGGGGCACAAAAGCTAGGCGTGGGATTTAAAGGGGATCACACACACACCTCACACACTCACCACTTGAAATTAGATTAGGTTAAGCTAGGTTAGATTAGGTTTAAGTGCACTTTGACCCTAGTCAACCCAACCACACTAAAAGCCAAAATCATTTGACCAAGTCAACAGTCAACTTTGACCAAGTCAAGTCTCCCAATAACTTTTCGCTCGGTCAAAACCCGGATACGCTTCGGAACTGTGAAATTCTGAAACGTCACCGGAATTCGATGAAATTTTCGTGAGTGGCTTGGAATGGCACTAGAACACATAATATGCAGTTAGATTTTCAATCGGAGTCCTCAAACTCAGGATGATAGCTAACAGTCCAAAATTTTAGCGGTTCCGATCGAAAAACGAAAAAAACTGAAAAACTGCCAGAATGCTCCAATGGTTACGAGAAGGCTAAAAGTGACACATATATAACAATGTGTGATCTGAACGAATTGTGGGTGACATGGGAAATTTATTATAAGAAAATAAAAGAACAGACCATCTTCCATGTTGACCAGATACACCCAAAATCTATTGAGCATCTAAAACCTTGCTTTTGATGTTTTCTTTTCTTTTCCTTATTGCCTTGTGGATTATATAGAATGTTATACCTGATGAGGTTTTGAGTAAAGAAATACCTTTGCTTCAGAGAAGATCATTCAATGTTGTTTTTATAAAAAAAAAATTTGGAAATTTAGGAAGATCCAACATAAAAATAAAATAAAATAATAATAAATAAATAAATAAAAATAATATATATTTATATTTATATTTATATTTATATTTATATTTATATCGTCACATTATCTTTTGGTCCTGTACAAAATCAGTGGCAAATTTGACTTAACATTCCCCATAAAATACTACACAGGTTAATTTACCATGTTGATTTCTTGTTTCATAAATATTAGCAGTTTTATTAAAAGTGAATTCTTTTATTTTCGCTTGCTGTTTCCCCAGTTCTAAAAACATTAGTATTCAGTTTTATTGTGTTGACACTTCTTTTTTCTTTTCCATAACTTGAAGCACATTCCTCGGAAGGTGGTAAATTTTCTATCAGATAAAGCATCCAAAAGGGCAGTCGTCCTTCAGGGTCCCATAGGTTGCATATGGCATATAAAATTAGGCAACGCTACCAATGGCTGGTATATAATGGATGGTTGGTCAGACTTCGTGAATGATCACTCCTTGAAAGAGTCTGATTTGCTGTTTTTTAAATACGATGGAATCATGCATTTCAAGGTGAAGATATTCGATCAAAGCGCATGTGAAAAAAATATCCTCTCACCAAAGGTTCAAAAAAGGAAACCGGAAAGGCCAACAAAGCACCAAGCGGAGGTTGGTGGTGATGTTTGTGATGACTTACTTGGGGATGAAGATGCATTTTGGGAAATGCTTGTAAGGAGTCCATATGTAGCAAAGGGTCAAAGAAACAACGCCGTTCATCAAAAAACTCTTTGGAGTATGGTTGTGTTTATGAGCATGAAGCTTGCATTAATAGTTTGCTACAAGGTGACCTTTTTTATGCCTCTTTAATATTATATGAATTTTGTTCTCTGCATTTAATTTACCTTTGTCTTCATGCCTTTGCTGGGTTTATCCCTTGTAAAAAAAAAATTTGTTATGATACTGACACTTGATGTAGATAATACACACACACACACACAATATGCCTTACAATTATAAATGACATTTATGAAGATAATGGTAATTAACTAATTACAAACCTGTTAGAATTCGAGTCAAGCCTGTTCCTCATTGTAGACAAGTTAGGTGGTAAAACATCATTCATTCATCATCTTTTTTTTTTCACATCACTCTGCGCTTCAACGTGCTGCTAACATGCTTTCTATCGATCCTATTTATATTTTTAAACTTAATCTTTTTGGGTTTCTTTCTTTCCTAACTATATGTAGCACGCAAACAATATCAGGTCCAAACCTTTGGACCAGTATCACTAGTATCATATATATGCAACCCAATAACCGATGGCCTAGATATCATATGTTCCCTTGGTTGTTTGGTTTAACATTTCAAATTTGAAGCAACCTCTTGTTAATCATTAGATTACTTCATTGCTGGCATTCAAAATTTGCTGAAATAAAAAAATTCACTCGAATAACTTTATAGAAATGTCATTATTTTGCCATCCATTATGAGAATCCACACTCTTTAGTACATTTTTAACCATAGGAATCTTTGGTACATTCAATGAATATCACAAAAACATTACCACTTTGATTTCACATATTATGTCATCTATCCCTATGTATTACAATATCTCACTTCAATCATTCCTTCCTAGACATTAGATAGCTTCTTTCTTTCTAACCGCTTCCTCATTCATTCGGTCTTATTTATGAGGCAAAGAACTTGGAATGTAACTAAAAAAGGTCCATTGAACCTTGTCTATTGATTTGCTGATGACAGGCGACAATAATTCGTGCTCACAATGGCGACCAGATATGCTATGACCACATATGCCTTGTCTTTGACATCAGGCAGTGTTCACTTTGTGTATATATTGTTGATTGTATTTTACAATGTCATGTCTGAATTTAAGGTGGATGGTCATATTGTATTTTTTTATAATGTTTAATTTACTCGAGCGACTGATAATTAGATTTTTAGTATTAATAGTTTATCTATTAAGATTGTAAATTTATGGATGTGTTAACTTGCTTGCAAGAAAAGCAACTAATCAAAGACAAATTGTCAGATTTCTGTGATGTATTGGACACCTGTTTCAAGGGCAAATTCGAGGAAGATTTGTGTTTCAAAAGCTGGTACTCTGTGATGCATAACTACAGTTGAAAGTTGCATGTGGGGATCCCTTCCTGTGAAGCCTGCTTGGCTGCTTGTAATAATTTTGATGCCTGCTTGTAATAATTTTGATGTGATCAAACTTATAGTGATTTATTGATGAGAGAAATGATTTGGATCTCGTTCAAACTTTGTCTTTCAGGGTCCTCATATTTTCTTGTTGTGGCCTTTCCATATAATCTGCTTGTCTCAAATGCACATATAGATATTGTTTTCGTATCTTTTTTTGCTGTGTTATATAATTTATTTCTTTGGGGATCAAACTTATTATTTTTAAAAAAATATTTTTCTAATATTTTTAATATGATTTTTTCCAATATGATTATGTGATATTTATATTGAAAATTTATTTTCTTGATAAAATTTTATCTTTTTTTATAATAAAATACATTTTAAAAATAAAAAATTTATTCAATTATTATGTATATATCAATTCAATTGAATTATGTTGCATTAAATGCATCTCAAAAATATCTATAAATCTTTCATGTGCATTTGTACATACACAGTGACCCGTGAATATCTATATGATTCAAATATCTTAAAATCTGATATTCAAAACTAAAAATCATATATCTAATATTTGAATATGTAACTTTTTTATAATAATTATCTAATATAAAATATAAAATTATAAATATACATAGAAAACATTACATGGTTAAATGTAAAATAACAATAAAAAAAACTCATACTTATCCTAAAATATAAATATATTAAATTATAATATAATAATATTTTGAATACAAATATTTTTCAGATTGGATATCATTATATCTGTATCCGATCTGAAATATTTCGGATATAGATAGTTTATTTCAGATAGGATAATGTTACGTGCAGTCCCTTATCCAACTCTATTTCTAGTCTACACGTGTTTTGAATTTTTTAAAAATAGTATACCTCATCTAATGAGGTATATGCTTTTATAAAAAGATGAAGTATATACTTCAATAAATTGCATGGGTGCATTTATAGAAAATGTGAAAAATTTATATCGAAGAATATAACTTGTTAATATGAGTATATACTCCGATGATTTTCTATCTTAGGGTTGAAAAAAAAACGTGTTAATGTGTTATTGCACTCTTTCATATATGATACGGATTTTTGGATTTCAGATCATTTTTAAAATTTTTGAATATGGATTCCGATCATATACAAATTGTTTTATTACTAATTGACAGGCATAAGTGGGGATCGTCTTTGCACTACATACAGGAATGCAAATGGACCAGAGTACTGTTACAAAGTTTTTATTCAGCCCCAGTTTCAGTTCCATATGCGTTGATATAAAATTATCATAGCATATACTCACCTTAGCAAAATATATTTTTCAATCATTTTTTTTCACATTTTATATAAATGCATTTATGCAATTCATTAGAATATATGTTTTATTTTTTTTTATAAAAATACTAAACTTATTACATTACTTATATCATTTTTAAAAAAATAAAAATATTTATAGATTGGATTTAAGGTTGAAAAATGGACCGGATGTAATCAAATGGATGGGTGTACTAAACCCAACCAATATTTAGAAAGACCCAGCCAATTCAAATTTATATCAGTTGCTTATTCAGTAAGTTATCCACCTATGTTGAAAATATTTCCAATTTCAGACCAAGTAAAAAATAACCGTTGGAAACCCTCGAACATCATAAATACCCCCCCCCCCCCCATCAAATCACAAACGAAACAAAGCTTTCTCACAATCGCTCAGTCTCTCTCTCTCTTCAAATTCGTGCACATAAGAAGAAGAATCTCTCTTCACTGATCCTCACAATCGCTCAATCTCTCTCTCACTTTGTTTTGATTCTAATTTTGTTTCTTTTGTGGATCTAACACTCTTTGTTTTGCAGATTCTGTACCTGGGTTTTTCTTTCTATTGCTATAACCATTTGTTTTGCAGGTTTTGATTATTGGGTTATTAGATATTTTTTGTGTTTTTTGGGTTTTGTTTAACATCATGGATGCAGGGTCTCGCCGTCCCCTTCGGAAACATATCCTCCTTCGAAACCCCCCTTCAAGACAGAACGTGAGTCCTCAAATTCTTCTCTTGATTGATTCTGGTCTTGTTTTACGTGATTCATTATATGGGTTCTTCATTTTATCTAGTTTGCCACCTTATTTTGTTGTTCTGTGATTCTGTTTTGGGTTTGAATCCACATTGGGCCATCTGAACATTCTCTCTGCTTTTTTTATTATTATTTTATTGGGTCATCTGATCTGATCCCTGATTTATGTTTGTAAGAACAAATTTTACATCTTTTGTGTTGTGTGCCTTCTTTGGGTTTCTCATTTTCTTCTTGTTCAGGAATCTTTATGTTCATACTTTTCTTTATGTGATTCATGATATGGGTTCTCCTCTTTTTTTTTCTTCTAGTTTTCCACCTAATTTTGTTATTCTGTGATTTTTTTTTTTTTTGCTTGAATCCACATTGGGCATCTGTTTTTCCTAGAAATCTCTCTTATTGGTTTCCCTTTTTGCCATCTGTTTCATTGATTTTCTGAAATCACCTCTCTTATTGGTTTTCCTCATTTAAATTTTACATCTTTTGGTTTCACTTCTTCTTCATGTTCTGTAATTCTAATGTTCATACATCTCTGGTTCTTGCAGAGTGATCGCTTCATCCCCAACCGATCTTCCATGGACTTCGACATGGCCCACTACTTGCTAACAGAGGGAAGAAGGAAAGAAAAAGAGAACTCTTCGATGCGTTCGCCATCAAAAGAGGCCTATCGCAAGTGCCTTGCAGAGACCCTTTTGAACAACCAGACTCGCATCCTCGCCTTCAAGAGCAAGCCCTCCGCATCCATTCAGGGGATGATCTTCAACGAGGTCTGCTCTTCTCATCTTCCCAAGTCCTCAGCCAAGCCCTACCGATGCATTCCTCAAGTAAGTACCCAATTTAAGTATCCATTGATGTTAATTAGTTTCTTTAGGACCACCTCCATTGATAGAATTGAACATCATTTGCTAGTCTGCGGAGAGGACATTAGACGCGCCAGACCTCATCGACGACTACTACTTGAACTTGTTAGATTGGGGAAGCGACAACGTGTTGTCAATCGCGCTCGGAAACAAGGTCTACTTGTGGGACGGATTGGACAATTCGACATCTGAGCTGCTGAGCGTCGAAGAGGAGACCGGACCGGTCACCAGCGTGAGCTGGGCACCGGACGGGAGGCACATCGCGGTGGGGCTGAACAACTCCGAAGTGCAGCTTTGGGACTCCGGCACGATGCGCCTCTTGAGGACACTCCACGGAGGGCACCGGTCACGTGTGGGCGCGCTCGCGTGGAACAACCACATCCTCACGACGGGCGGGATGGACGGCCTGATCGTCAACAACGATGTTCGGGTCCGGTCTAGCGTTGTCGAGACGTACAGGGGGCACCAGGAGGAGGTGTGCGGGCTCAAGTGGTCGAGCTCGGGCCGACACCTTGCAAGCGGAGGCAATGACAATTTGATTCACATATGGGACCGGTCGTCATCAGGTGGGCCGAACAAGTGGTTGCACCGGTTCGAGAACCACACAGCGGCGGTGAAGGCGCTCGCGTGGTGCCCGTTCCAGAGCAACCTATTGGCATCGGGAGGGGGAGGCGGGGACCGGTGCATAAAGTTCTGGAACACGCAGACGGGTGCGTGCCTGAACTCGGTGGATACGGGGTCGCAGGTGTGCGCGCTGCTTTGGAACAAGAAGGAGCGGGAGCTGCTGAGCTCGCACGGGTTCACGCAGAACCAGCTCACACTGTGGAAGTACCCTTCCATGGTTAAAGTCGCGGAGCTCACCGGACATACTTCGCGAGTGCTCTTCATGGCCCAGGTGAGCCCCTCACACCCATGACTACTCTGCATGGCCCAGATTCGATTGGATTTCTTCTATTCATAAAATTATGCATTTATTATCTTCATAATCTTGATATTCATGGTTTACGACAAATTTTTCATATTCTAAAATACTAATTCTAATTGTTGTATGTCATGTATTTTACATAATAATGATCATAATTATGTCTTCAGTATCTCCACAAATATTATATTAGAGCCAAAACTCTGTTTGCCACCACCTGACCTGGAACTAGGGTCCCTCTAAATACCAATTGATTTCTGGATTTCCAAACCTGCCAGCATATACAAGCAAAGACAACCACTTTGCGCATCCCATCTTGTGTCCTTTCCCTGTGTTCAGGATTCTGTCATCCATAGTATTCGAGGAGGGTGAATTTTGACATGGAATAAATTTCCAGCAATCTTCAGTATATATACATCTCATAAATAGATGTCTTGTTGATTCAGGTTCCCCTTGGCATAAGGGGCATCTCAAGTCTAAGTGTGAAGACTATTCCAAACAAGTTTCCATAAAAATATTTTAATCTTTGGGACTAAAGGAAGTGCCCATAACCATAAAAATGTTTTGATGATGCTGACATAAGGAGATTATAAACATCCCCTGCTCTTGGACACACTGTTATTGACCCCTCCCAACACCAATGAAATTCTCATCCAAAACTGAGGGAATATTTGATAAATTATATCATGTCTCTATTGACGAAAGCCTTACAAAATATTTGATGTATACAAACTTTGTTATTGTGGCCACAAGAATTAGAATTGAATTGTTTAGTATTCTTGACATGGTTTTGATCAAAATTTGCAGAGCCCAGATGGCTGTACGGTGGCATCAGCGGCCGGGGACGAGACGCTGAGGTTCTGGAATGTTTTCGGGACGCCAGAGCCGCCGAAGCCTGCATCGAAGGTTTCGGCTAATGTGGGTCCGTTCACTAGTGTTAGTCGGATCAGGTGAAAGGGAGGGACTCCTAACAATTCTTTTATCACTACAACAATTCTCTGATGTCTTCCGCGCGAAGGATAGATCGGTGTCTCTCATGAATTCTTTTAGAGGACTTTTATTAAGGTGGTTTGAATAGTTTGTTATTTTTAATACAGTTTTTTTTAGTTAGTGATTCACTGTGATTGTTTTTTTTTTTTTCATGCAGTCGAATTCTTGGTGGATGAAAATTAGTGGAGGCGCATGCGATGTCTTGGCTTGGGTTTTTTTTTTAATTTATATTTTCAATTGGTTTTTTAATTCTTTAAAAATAATCATATACGAATTTTCTTTCTTTTAAAAAAAAAAAAAACATTTCTCTATGTTTTATTTTTAATATAGCTAACATGTGTGTGTATGTGTGTGTGTGTATATATATTATCGTAGTATAGGAAACTTGCAAGGATATTTTTTTATAAAAAGCTTACTTTGTTTTCATGTTAATTTGATTGTGTTCTGGTGTTTTAAATTCTTTGTTATAATGGTTTTCTTTTTGAAAAAAAAAATCATATACATATTTATTTAATATACTTTATAAAAAAAATAATTTCTCCATTTTTCATTTCTAATATGAATATAATTTTACCAAGAAAGCTTTTTAATGAAAAGAAAATAGGAGAGAAACCTTTCACTTTTCATGTAAATTTGATTGTGTTCTTGTTCCAACGATGGATGAAGAGTGTTTTTTTTATTCTAATTCTTTTCCAGCATTTTCAATGTAACAACACATATCAATAATTATTTTTACTATTTTTTTTCTGTGGATGTTTCTCCCTTTTTTTGATGGTTTTACCAAGTCAAAAATCTCTCTCTCTCTCTCTCTCTCTCTCTCTCTCTCTCATCGTGATTCAAGTAATGGAATTATTTGGTTTTCCCCAGCTAGGGATCCAGTGGATTAAAAGCTTGGTATCTAATATCCGCATGGCGATCTTGGTAAATTGGGTTACAGGAAAACCCTATCCATTAGCTCTGTTACTCAAGCTTAGTGTAAAGACTAAAGAGATTAGAGAAATCATGGAGGAAGTGAAGGGGATTACAGGGGTAGAAGTAAATTGGCAGAGAAAAGTTCAATGAAATTTTCACCTTCAGTTCCTCAGCGCTTTGGTATGGAAGAGTCAGATTTCGCGTGTTCATAATAATTCTACATCATGGAAATATTTAGGCATTCAAACATATTGAAACAAAGGCGCTTAGCTATTCAGGAGGTGGTTGATAAGAAACATCAGGTATGGGAAGGGAAAATGCTTTCGATGGCTGGGTCTTCAGGCTGTAATGGATGCACTTCCACTGCATTACACGATATCTTTAGCCATGCCTCTGGCAGCAGTGAGGGATATTGATCGTGCCGCCAGATCCTTCCTTTGGAATGGGTAATGTTTCAAAGTTTCATACTATTTATTGGGAAACAATCACTCGTAGTAAATCAGAGGGAGGATTGGGATTGCATCAATTATCAATTTGCGTGAGGCCATGTTGGTTGTTCTTGCATTCAGATTTATTATCAAATCCTTTAATATTACCTCATATTTTGCTATGAAACATAGGTGGTCAGGCAATGTGTGGGAAATTGGTGATTTGCATAAGGTGGCTATGGCATGGAAAGCTATTGAACATGGCATGAGATTTATACGTCCATACCCACCTATACCTATTTTAATATGGATTGGGCATGTTTAGATTTCAGATTATCCCAATTGGTGGAAGATTCAAGGCTGCGAACTGATTTAGTCTATTTGTTTTTGCCCGAATATTGGGTGAATTTTCTAATTAGAACAAAGTCTCCAAAATGTACTAATTCTGGTCGGTCTACTTGGTGTTGGGAGGGCTCATCCGCGCTAATACCAGGAGTTCGGGATGTGTATTTATTATATCAGGCTAAATGTCCAAATTTACAAGCTAAACTGTGGAAGCAGATATGCGCCCTCCCAGTATATCCGAAAATTGAGTTATTTTTATGGAAGTTGTGCTGGGAGTTATCTTGACTCCATTGGTATGCATATGCATGTGTGTTATGTTCAGCCTTCCACGAAACAACATTCCATTTGTTCTCAGAATGTTCAGGTGGGGCAGAATGTTGGAGGTTTTTCATCTACCCATTTCAATATGGTTGAAGGCATTCTCTAGAGATGTACAAAAATGTGCTGCAGATCGGGTGGTTCGATAACTCTGCAAAAGCAGGAATGAATATGTTTTTGCGCAGATTGTTCCAAAGCCTCAATTGATAGCTACTCGGGTTCTTGCACATGCTAAGAATGCCTGTGGAAAAATTGTCCAAATATTCTACTACTATGACTTATATTTAATTACTGATGGAGGTGTTGATCATTCCAATGGAGGTTCTGGTGCGGCTTTTGTGGCTGTCCAAGCTACTCCTTTTAAAAGGGAGGCCGAGGCGATAAAGATTGGAATTCAATTTGTCTGTAATCTTGGCCTTCGATGTCTTTGAATCTGTTCAGATAGTTTGCAGCTGATTCAAACACTCCAAATTCAGGGGGTACTTGAAGTATATGGGAGTAAGAACTCCATTGCTCACATGGAATTTTACAAAGTTCCTAGAAATTTGGTGTGCACCAGAGATTCTTGCAAGATATGCCAAGGGGAAAAATTGAATCCAAATGGTGTATGGAACTGAATGATTCCGGGATCAGAAATATGATAAGTTCGGTTGTGAATACTTCACATGGATGTATATCCGAGGTCAGTGAACCTCACTATGCAACTACTTTTGAGATAAAAATATGAACTGTCAATCAATCTAAACCTTAATTCTCTCCTTGATGAGATGACACAGTATAATCAAACCCTTCTAAAAGTATGTGGTAATAATAAAAAAGAAAAGATGGTAGACACAGATGAAGAAGGGGTGTTGATTCAATGTTTTAATGCATTTACAGGTTGTTCTCTATTGGATTGTCAGGCCAGCCCTGAGCAGAGGCGACGATAGGGCCCGTATTTTAGGAGGACCCAGATCTGAAAATAAAAAGTTTTCAATTCCTTATTTTATGGGGTGTTCTTTCTTTGAATTACTACTTTATATTAATTTAAAAATTCTTTTATTTATTATTTGATTTGTAAAAAAGAAAAATCAACACACTCGTTATTTTGATTTTTATTTATATAAATGTTTTGTTTTTTCATTTTTATTTTATTCTCCAAGAAACTCAATTTTGGAAATGTCTTGGTTAGAAAACAAAACTCAATTTTTAAGTTATAAATATCGCTTCAAAACAATTGTTCAAAGAGCAGGGAATCAAGTTTCAAAAGCAAAATGGTATAATTTCTCATAATCAAACTGTGTCCCCAAATGCACTATAAATAAAAAAATTTAAAATATTTTAAGGTAACTTGTTTTTCGTACCTTGTATAATGTTTATTTGATTATCTCCTTCCTATCTACAATAATTTTTATTTGGTCATTCTCATTCTGAGATCTAGATCTACTCTTTAATACGTGGATCTGATTTAATTAATATTGATTAAAAATGTGTCTGTGGGTTGGTTACACTGACAGATTCTCCCAAGTTGATTAGCACGCTTTACCCCTGTGTGCTCTGCGATGCTGATAGATTTTAGTGCATCTGATTTTATCCATTTGTAATCATTAATTTTGTCTATGTATATTGCATGATGTTAATTTGTTAAAAACAACTTTTTTTTTTTTGGTGAATAGAATTTGTTAAAATTAGATCTTATAACAAATTTATTTGGACAGGAGATTAAGCACACTTTTTTTTTTCTTTTTGATGAATTGATCATCTATATCCATTTTTCTCCATGGATTTCATTCAAGAATAAGAGCATTCCCTAGCATGGCATTGACAGACACTGTCAAATATCCAGTGACTTACAAATTAGCATTTCTTTATCAACACTTCTGCTACAACTAATAGAAAACGCACTCAATTTCTAATAGCATTCTCTCCTAGCATTTTCCAATGCGTGCCAAACTAAAAAAAACTAGTAGTGCCAACAGATAATGTGAAGCCTGGCTCAAATGAGGTTAACATGCATTAAAAGCATGGCATTCCATCTGTGAAACTTCCAAGTGACAATACTAGACTTTGCATTCAGCTTTGATCCGAAATCAACCTAAAAACATAGACGCAACAGCCTTCAAGGTTAGCATCTCTGCAGGTGGAGACGTGTTGTCCGAGAAATATACATCCAAAACTGTGAAATGATCCCCCCAGAAATCATCCCTCACTTGAATGCAAGATTGGCACCAGATTGAGCCATTGATGAGCATGTAATTCAAGGATTATTACTTCAGTTCAAACAGATCTCACCACACTTGTCCTTTCCTCAGACCCCATATTTGAAATAACTGACAAAAACTGTTAGTGAAAGAACAAATATTCTTATGGCCAATGTTGGCTTCCCTCCAACCCCATCCCATATCTGAGGGCAGTCCCATGCTCACTCAAACTTCCCCTCGAGAGTGCCCTCACCCTCTCCCAAAAAGGCGTGCTTTGGGTCGTCCTCAGTGGACCTGAACTGGAGTGCCTCCTAAATGAACCAGAGACCTGTCTCGTGACCGCCGGAATGCTGAATATCTCTGGCTCAGGACTCGAGTCATACTCAGCCGTCACAAATGTACGTGTCTCGGTGTGCCTACCCGAACCCATACTCATCCGAGCCTCGATATCCACTGTGGACGAGTCCTCTAGACTAACACTGGCAGATCCCACGTATTCATCTCCACTTTCGTTGCACACTAATTTCAGGGCCTGTACAACCTCACCCATAAATGGGCGATGGGAGACCTCAGGCTGCACACACATCGAGGCGATGGCTGCTACTTTAACAACACTGTCTAGTGGAAAGTTAGACCCAAGAGATGGATCAATTATAATCTTCAAACCCTCTCTACTAGTGAGAAGCGGACGAGCCCAAGTCACCAGATTCTCTTGACCAGCAGGTTGCAACATGTCCACAGGTTTTCTTCCTGTTAGAAGCTCAAGAAGGACAACACCATAGCTATAAACATCACTCTTGACAAGAAGGTGCCCCGTCATTGCATATTCTGGAGCCACATATCTGACAATAAGGAGAGAAGCTGTCCAATCAGTTTAAGTCCAAACAAAAAAATGCTATGCAAATCTTCATTCAAAATCATTTCAAGAAACCATCTTTTTGTTGCAGTTTTGTGTTTTTTTTTTTTTTTTCTTGGTCAAATCTTCCTCTATCAGCAGACGGCAAGACTCGAACCTAAGTATACCTCTCCCATCTTACCAAAAAAAGGTTTGGTGCTGTCTTGTGTTTCATTTGTAAAGAAATGTATATTTTGCATATTGAGAAAACAAATCATTAGCCTCTAATTTTGCAGTGACTTGCATCTAAGCTTTTTTTACTTTAGAAGTCATTCGGAAGGGGCATGATAGTGAAATGATGGATGTTCATGTAGTATAAGAAAATGGAAAATTTTTAAGTACTCCAGTTTCAGTCCTCCACATGTTTTGAATTTTTTAAAAATAGTAAACATCATCTAATGAAGTATATACTTTAGTAAAAAAAATGAAGTATATACTACCATGAATTACATGGATCCATTTATAGAAAATATGAAAAAAATTTAACGATGTATATACCTCATTAACACAAGTGTACGACGCTATCATGTGGGACTGGAAAAATGATTGTGTGTAACAAAGCTCTAATAGAATATATGGGTGATTTGGAAATCGACTGCCAATTCATCAGTCAATAATCTGATGAGTTTAAAACTTTCTTTTGTAGTACAAGCTATAAATATCTAACTAAACCAAAATAATATTATCAGATGAAACATTAATAAGGTAAGCAAAATAGTAGTCTGGTGACAATACATCCGTGACTTCACATCTCAGCATACAGCCTGTCTGGAATTTTTTTTGATATGCCAACTAAGTCATACAAATCGTGAAGCTAGATTGGCACATCATCAACGATATTTTTGCCAAGAACTGGTCTTAAATGACCATTATACAAAATAAGCAAATAGTAACTGCCCTGGTGCTTAGTTTACAAATGCAACAATATGATAACTTTTCCATAAAACAGTGATATATTTAAGGGAATAGTCACATGCTATGGAATAAACTTGCTCACTACCTAGAATTCCATCTGGGTTTATGTTATATACTCAATCCAAGCTGTTCCCAATGGAGCAGCATCTGTTGTCCATCTACTTAACCTAAGTAATACTTTCAATGGTTGGTCCATCTACGTAACTATGTTGTGTTATCAGAAACACATTAGAAAAACTTTTTTTTCTTTAATGGTTGGTCATTTCTTTCTGAAAAACTTGGTTGTATTTTACCCGCATCCTTGTTTTCCATGTAGATTAATAGTTATTGGACATCAACAATTATCATAGGAGTAAAGAAGGGAAAGGTATGTATTAGTACCCGAATGTGCCCATAACACGTGTGGAGATGTGCTCATTTCCCTCATCCAAAGCGGTTCTGGCCAAGCCGAAATCAGAGACCTTGGGAGTGAAATCATTTTCCAACAGGATGTTACTGGACTTGAAGTCACGATGTATGACACGAGGGCTTGAATCTTCATGCAGATATGCTAAACCTCGAGCTGAACCGAGGGCAATCTTCATCCGCACACCCCAATCAAGTGGAGCAGTTTCCTTATCCGCTCCTAGAAAGATAACAAGCATGAAAATTTTCCTTTAGGAATAATAACTCAAGATGGGCACCTTAAAACATGGAAAGCAAGAAACTAGAAAACATGCAGATATTTGATTATCAATTTAGCAGACTTGAAAGATCACACTTCACATATCCTTCTTAAGAAAAAATCTGATGGAAGATTCCATAAGAATGCAATTTTCAAGATCTACCATATTATTACAAGAACAAGTCGATGTTGAGATTTCAAAAACCATGAAGAGAATGCAGGTTTAAGCATCCAAAGTATGAAACATAGGAAGCATATCACTATATCAAGGTTACAAGGCTGGAGAAAATTCCAAAGTACAGTCAATTCACAAAGCATAGTGCAGTACTCATTTCCATATATAGCTAATAATTATTATCATAAAATAGTCAATGATGTAATTTATTCTTTGTACCATGCAAATGAGAGTCCACACTTCCATTGGGAACAAGTTCATAGATCAGACAGCGTGCATGCTCCTCTGTGCATATACCAATCAACTTAACTAAGTTTCTGTGATGCAAGCGGCTAAGCATCTCAACTTCAGCCAAGAATTCCCGACTACCCTGCTGATCATCTCTCTTCAGGACCTTCACAGCCACACATGTTCCATCTTCAAGCAAACCCCTATACACCCGTCCAAAACCCCCTTCTCCAATAATTTCTGATGGATCGAATCTTTTTGTGGCTTTTTCTATTTCAACTGCACTAAATGTCTTTGTGGATATTGTATATGTCGCCATACTTGAGCTGAAGGACATCGATGCAGAACTGGGGCCACTACCATATATCGTGGGTCTGGTCCCTGCAATTTCTGAATATACACCAATAAGTGAAATGAGTATCCAATTAAGAAAAAGAAAACAATAAAACGGACAAGGAAACAAAAAGGAAATTAAATATTGCCTTGAAAAGGAAAAAATTCTGTCTTGAAGCAATGTGACAAAAATAACTAAATTCACTCTTCATTGAAATGTGATGAGAATTCTACAGACATTCCAGTACAGAGGTTATATTGAAGTGATATATTACTAGGCCAACATACTTCTACAGGGAAAAGTGACACATTATCTTTCTTTAAAGTTTTTAATTTTTATAAACAACTACAGAGTTTGATACATGTTCTAGCATTCTACCTTATGGATGACTCCTTAAAAATTTCCAAGCATTTTCGTTTTTGAGTTTAATGCTCCATCAAAATTACAGAAGAAACTATTTCTTCAAATCTTCCAAAAATATTGCATCTTGAATTTCATCTTTTGTCAGATGTGTATGTCCCAACCAAGCCGTACCTGATGTCTTGGCAAGGGAAGGTAGCAAATCTTGTTGAGGTGAATGACGATGGACGTAATTTCTACATTTCAACAGTAAGAACCAAGCAGCTACTACGGACAAGAATACTGCAATAACAGATGATAAGACTATGATCGCAATTAGACTTCCACCAACTTTTTCCTTGTGCTGTCTCCTTACATCAACCCCTAGAGGTTGTATCGTTCTTCCGTTGTTGTTGTTGGCAAAAGGCCCATCCTCAACATTGATGTTTGAGGGACCTGGAGGAGAGGGGGGGAGACCTACAATGATTTAGACAGATCAACAAATGAAGACAAGCAAGACTGAACTAAAAACATATAGCACAAGAAGAGAAATTAATTTCTTACCTGGATAACGAACGTAAAACACTTCATATTTTCCGAAAAATGAAGACTTTATACCAATCTGCTTATGCCAGAATTTTTCAAAGGTCAAGAGACTTGTGGTATTATCAAAACTTTGTCCAAGCGGAACCAAATCAATGAGAACAATGGTTTTATCAGGCTGATCAGTAGCAGCATTTGCTCCCATAATGCGGACTTGACTTTGTGACATGAAAACTCCTGCTGCAATTTCTTGGGCCAGTTCCGATACTAAAGGGAAGAATGCATACAGTGCAACGCCCAAACGTAGTTCAACTTGCATAGGCAACACACAGGCACAAGGTGCTCCAGGAGGAGAATTTGTTAACGGCTCCGTACATGAAAATGATGTACAATCTGCACATTAGTAATTTAAACTGGGTGAATTTTTTCTTGAACATGTACATTTCCATATCTATATGGAATCCATTGCAAACTTAACATTTTCATAGCGTGTGTCATCTCTATTATGCTAGAAATATAATTCAGCATAGTACAAGACTCATATGACCATATGAGAAGGAAAAATGTGTAGTACACTTACCCAAATTTGGAGGTGGAGGTGGCAATACCGGACGAGGTGGTGACACTGGCGTCATTGGCTGCTTTGAGATAGAGCTGGAGGGGGAAATTGTAGGGGATTGAATTGTCCCTGCAAGAATCGTAAATCATTCGTCAACAACATGAATGAATAAAAGTGATTCAGAAATTGAAACTCAATGAAATAAAAGAATCTGTGCCTTCCCTACATGGATTGGGTTTGGGTGGAGCCACTGAAACTGAATGTGCTGGAGCTCCCTCACTCACTGGAGGAGAAGATGGAGATTGAATAGGAGAGAAAGATGGTCCTGCAGAAGTAGTTGCATCAATGATTTGACATATTATTTCAGATATTCCAGTCTGATATACTAATAAATTATCTGAATACCATGAGCAACTGGTGGAACAAAATGCCTTCGTCTTTTTGTCTTTGGGATACCTATTGGAGATGGTGAAGTAGCTGGAGTAATTACTGGACCTACTAAAAAAGAAAACAGCACAGGTGAAAAAATTGTAAATTTTTAGTAATTCAAATGTACTGATAAACAATTTTAAGAGACATTCATGTTTTACAAAGTTTTCAGTTCAAAAATAAATTCAACCTTGACGATTTGATGGTTGAGGAAATAAATTTGACGGAGCAGGTGAAGGGCTGCTGAGTCTTTTCCTTGGATGGTGCCTATGAAATGGTATCATTGGTCGAGGTCCATTTTCATCGCCCTTTTTTTGTGGAGGGTGTGAAAATGAGAAATGAGGAGGAGGTACATTATTTGGAGGATCTGATGCTTCAAATGGCCTGGGAGTTCTCAATGGAGAAAAACCTGAAAACAGGAAGCAAATAAAGCAATTCAACATGTCATATACAGTTTCAGGGAACCAATGTTGTTATAAAAGTGTTTTTTATTTCTCATATTAACTACCGTCTGCATGTGAAAATTTAAGATGTCATATACCTGGAATGGGTGACTTCTTTACAGGTGACAAGTGGTGAGACATTACCATCGGAGGTGCAGCAACTGGCTGACTGTTTCTAGTAATGGGTGGATAAAATAACACTGGAGATACAGCAGGACCTGTAGGTAATCAAATTAAGAACAATTTTAGGTTGAAACATTGTCTACATAAACAATATGAAATAAAACTTTATTTCAGGAGATGCCACTCAAATGCTTTACCATGAAAATGCATTTTTTATAAGATCATGTCTCGATACAGATGAACCAACATATAAATCATGTCTTGATACAGATGAACCAAAATATAAGACTGGGGAAATGTGCATAATGACAATAAAGAAGCAATGAATGTTTTCAAAGCAGTATACCAGGAGAGAGTGGTGATGGTGTGCAACCATGTGTCACCTCATGATCCCCAGACTTAGGCTTCCCTTTTACAATATGTGATATAGGAGAGATGGCATTTGAAGGGGTGGCAGCCTGGCCTGTGACACAAAAACGTCATATTTTTTCACTTGCTTATTCAGTGATAATGCTGCAAAATAAATTGTAATACTAAGAATAAACCTGCTCCAGTAGGGAAATTGGGAGCTTGGATCTCTACGGTTGGAGATGGTGCCTTTGACGGTGTATCTTCCTTACTCCCATTATCAGGAAGTATTGGTGGCATGGAGTCTTGGGTGGATGGTGGTAAAACCATTGGAGGATGCAAAATAGAACCTGCAAATAGGTTCATGATGTTACATCTTGTTTAATTGAAAATCAAATGCATCATGATTAAAGAGAGTCACCTTCAAGATGAACAATTGGATTAGTTGTTGAAAAAGATGAATGAGTAACAGTTGTTATGGCTTCAATTAAGAAAAACAAATGAAAAAATTTAGCAAATCATACAAGAAACTCAAAATCATGAGTATAAAACAACATAAATATTCTCCAATGAGATGTAAAAAAATTTAAATAAAGAATTTCAAACACAATTATATGTTTTACATTTTTGAAATATTAATAGATGTTTATACAATTTCTTGTACAGCGTGTTATATGGCAACTCAACTCTGTATAAAATTTTAAATTAAGAATTTCAAACACAATTATATGCTTTACATTTTTGAAATATTAATAGATGTTTATACAATTTCTTGTGCAGCGTGTTATATGGCAACTCAACTCTCGCAATTCCTTGTAGCCCCCACACACTAATTTGGAGAACCCACAGAACAAGTGTTAAAAATGAAGCAATATGAAGATTACAATATCTCTCAAGAATAAGTATGAGCCTCATTGTGCTTGCAATTGTTAATTATCCATACTAAAATCATGACATTTGGAAAAATATGCGATGAATCAATATTTGCATGTTCTAGTTGGCAAAACCAAAAAAATGCAGTGATTCCTCTTGTGGGATAGAATTTTTTCCTGGTCATTTATCTACTGACTACCAGCATATCATCATGGCTTAAAGCTCATTATGCAAACTTACATATTATATTATATTGGGCATGCAATGAGAGAAAATATGTAGAATGCACTAATCTCCAACAATATTAAATTTTACCCATTTTTAACATCACCACTTGAGACAAGAACACATAGCGTGTCACCATAGCCAACAGGTTAAATATGACCATGAAAAAATAGTCAAACCCATGAAATGAATCTATAATGTATTTCGCTAATCCTAGGGATCCCGTCTGCCTAATGGATCTCTTAAAGAGTAATTAATGGTGAAACAGTTCAAATAGATGGCCCCAAATCCTTGGAAAACAGATAATGCTGATGCTTCTGTTACTGAAAAATGATCTGCTGCTTCTGTGGGCCTGCCCTTTTAGTGGAATACAGCATCAGTAGGTAAAAATTACATAGGATAGGACGGTTGAGTTGAGAGGGATGTGAAACAAATCAGATGATTATTCACATGATACCCTTTATTAAGAATAATACAATTTAATCATGCCACTTGGATATACTCCTGCTTCCTGGTTCTAGATCTATAAATTTCCACATGAAGATCTTCAAAATAATTGCTCATTCTGATCGATTAAATTTTCAGCTATAACCAAAGTTCGGCTTTTAAGCACTGTATACATTATCAGACAGAACTGCATGAGGTTGTCTCAGATCTTACAATCAGGTGTCACTCAACACATGATATCGGAACATAGAACCTTGTCTGAGAAAGTATGAATAACGTATGACATAAAAATCACTTCCATAACCAACTTCACAAGATCAGAGTACCTTTTTTGGTGGCATTCTTTGTATCTGATCGCGCACATAGTTTATTATCATTCAACATTTGCTAATTGCCTAATTTTAAATGGGCCTCAAGCAATAGACAAGAAATTTTCAGCCCCGTCTGCCAACCAACTAACTTGGTTTTTCACTTGTTTCCAACTACAGGGCATCATTATGGCAATGCCAGCCAGGGAAATTGAGTCTTGGACATGACATCTCCACATTGCTTAATAGTTGAATATATTAGGAATTGTGCCTATTCTTGGATACAACATGTATACAGTGTGTTCAGCGCAGCTAAAAACGGGAAAATAGAGTATGCTTGTTACATAAATTTTCAGCAGCCTTCGCTAATCCTCTTGTTCTAATAAGATACACTTGTTCTAATTAGATACACTTTAGAATGGATCTAAAGATTAAGCATATGAGCTCATTCCTGCTTAATATGATCCAACCAACAGTGTTTTAATTTGAAGACCTAACCGAACTTGTGAAGGATTCTGATGACCTGATTCTGACCCAATAATTCAATGATCTGGGGCACATCAGGACTTCGACTCATATTTCTTATCAGTTCCCAAGTAAATAAAGACCAATATGATGATTCCCACAGACTTAAAGATCAGAATTACAGTCCAGATCCAGCTAAATATGCATCAAGTTTAAAGAGGTTTCTCGATAATGGGAAAATCTTTAAAATGTCACCTATAATAATCTTGCCAATACGAGGGGTAGATACCTTTATTGTTCTCAATATGAGACTCTTTCATCAAATCAATCAAGAGATGTATCCAACAAGCGCACCAAATAGATATCAAAATTCATCTGAATTACCTTTAGTTTGTTCAAACTATAAGCCTGATTTACTTTGAAACTATGATTGTGATTGGTTTCGAAATCCAGGTGAGGAGATACACAAATTCTGATAATGTAATGATAAACAAAACACCAAACAACACCATTCACTAACACTGGAAATGAATACCCCTAAGGTGATCTTTGTAGCTCACTTATATAGAGGGAAATAAGAAATATGATATTGTTGTGTCTTGGTGGGTGTAAATGATGTTGTTTGTTTAATTTTCATGTCCTACAGCATAGATGCATCAGAAAAGTTAAATTTACAGAATTCAGTAAGGTACGTTAACGCCAACTCAAATCAGCTACTTATGCCTTGAACATGTAAAACCCAGATCTCAATTCTAATTGAGGTACAAGATCCACAAAGAATATCAAACACATCAAAGATGCTAATGCATCACAAACCCAAAAACATATTTGTCCCAACATATTTCCATTACCTTCTAATCCCTGCAAAACCGAGACAATGATCGCAACGACGATGAGCCATGACTTGCTTGCCATTCTATTCACTTGCAGACAGCAAATCAGATATCAAACAACCTGAAAGTCTCTAAAATCTCTGCATGGACAATGATTATGTGTCTATTGAACACCACAACAGAGAATTAAAAACATAATAATCCATACAAGACAAGAGATGGGCAGTCTTCAAGGAACGACAGGTGGAACCCATGTTGAGATATCAGGAGATTAAATCACAAGAGATCCAAAAATGGGAGAAAACAAGCCAAGAAAACAAATAAGAGACTAATTTTTATAGAGAAGGCATGTGTTCTCGGTGAAAACTCAACAACCCATCTGAAACAAAAGGTGGGTAATCTCAACAAGCAGACCCAAATCCCAAAGAGAAGCAACTAAGTCTTGGATCGGATAAAACACCTAAAAAGGTGGAAGCACAAGTGAAAGAAAAAAAAAAGTTCAACAGAGAACCATGTTTGGTTTTGAGAACAGCTTGTGAGAGGGGCTTCGGAGACAGCAAAAGCAAAGCAAAGGAGGGACGGTTTCGGTTGTTTGGTGAGTTACAAATTACAACAGGAAGGTTAGAGAAAGAAGAGAGAGAGTATTAATTAAATAATAAATGAGAAAGCTTTGAGAGAGGAAGAGAGAGTCCCACTCTGGTTGTAACCCCCTTGGGAGAAAAATACTCTGGAGAGGAAATATTAATGGATTTTGTATTATTTATTTGAATGAAATCAGTTTGAGATTCTCTGTCTGAAGGTTTTGGTCAAATAGCACTGGATTACGTTTTTTTTCTACTGATGACTAAGGTCTCTAGGGAGTCTACAATTGTTTGAGACTACAATTGTTTTGTCTACAATTGAAAACAATAATATAATAATAATAATAATAATCAGGATACTCTAAAAAAAAAATATAGGTTCAGATATAGAGCAAATCAGTCTTCCTATGAAGAGTTAATTTATATGAAGGGATTTTTGTATATATACCCTTAATATATTTTAAATTTATCAAAATACTCCTACTAAAAACCCTTGTGCAAAAATACCCTCATAATTCTTTAAGTGAGTGCAAACTTACACCTCCCTCACATGTTGTTTTGATCCTGAGTGAACCACGATGACATTGGATAACCAGACATCGTAAAAGACCCAAATGCCCCCACTTAACCTTTACCCTAGGTTTTAAACAAAATTCATTTTCTCATATGAGATGAAATTTTATGTCTCCTTTTTTGTTTTATCACTAAGCCTAATTCTATTGTTTTCACTGCATACACAATTAATTTTTCTTCAAATCAAAATCCTCACCCAAATCCGTCTGAATGGATTGGAAGAGGGGATTATGAAAAAAGAGATCGTTAATTGGCGTTAAAGATTAGATTTTTGGTTGGCCGGATAAAGAGTAGGAGGTGAAAGAATGGTTGAAAAGTTTGAAATAATAGAATGACTCAATGTTGAGGAGAGACTCCGTTGATGAGAGAGTGAAAATGATGTAGGTTGAAGAGATATATGTGGCTTAGTTAAATGTTGAAGACATATTTGTTTCAAAGGGGGATATTTAAGACATTCTATTGCATGCTCTTTAATGGTGTAAAAACGGAATTACTTAACCACACCAAATGAAACATGATCACAGGAGCATCGATGCACTCACTTAAATAATTATGAGGGTAATTTTGCACAAGGATTTTTAATAGAAGTATTTTGACAAAAATTGAACTTTATTTTGAAGGGTATATATGCAAAAATATATATGTTCACCAAATACTCTACATATGGACTTTATTTTAGCAATTCTGGGCTACATTAAAGAAACTAAAAGAGAGGTCAGATGTTGTGCAGGTGCACTGAACTCGAGTTACGTAGCACATATGCCTAAAGAGCAGGTGAGGTCAGATACCACTAACTGAGCAACCTGTTTTTCAGTCTTCCTGTCCATTGGCCCACCATGAAAGATACCAGAGTACGTTTGTCATGAATGTAAATTATTTTTCACAAAATTTTATTTTGTAAAATCAAATTATCATTGTGGATTAAACTTAAGTTAAAATTATTTTCATCAGTGGAGATGATGAGACACTCAGCAAAGACTTTCAATTTGCCTTCTCATATATATAGATATTTAAAAAGGTGAAGACACTCGGCATAGATATTTTAAGAAGTATTAGATATTTTTATATATAATTTTACTGTGAAATATCTTAATCTTAAATATACGCGTTACGTTAAAGAGGGAGAAAGGTTACATTGTTCATATATGAATATGTTATTGAATTTAATTTTTATCCGAAATATCATATTTTTAATATATTTTTCTATTGACATAAAATAAAATATTTTATATTATATACATATAATAGCTAACTGGATTTTGATTAGTCGGTTAGTACCCTTGTCTTTAAAAAAAAATCAAGGTTCAAACCATAAGGTATATATATCACGAGATATATGAATTCTTATCCGAATCTGAATGGACATCACTTAGTTTTCAAACAAGCTTTAAAAAAAATTCTATTATTCATAAAAATAAAAATAATAATAAAAAGAAAAAAATATTCTTAGCTCTCTTAAATCTTCTTGAAATCACAAAAAGTCCCTCTAAAATCATAAAATCATTCTAGATCCCCATCAAATATATATGGTTAACTAATTTAGTCCCCTGGTCAAGAGTATATTGAAATAAGTCCTTAGAAACTTACTAAAATTAGATTCAGTCCCTACAAACTTTATAAAATCAGATTTAGTTCTTTTGTAAGACAAAAATACCCCCGTCATTCTTTAACATCTTCATGTCCTGAAATGTCATCTTCATCTGTAAAAAAAAAAAAAATTATCCGTCAAACCTCAATTGATCTACAAAATTGAGTCATTTCTCAACATTTTTCCCTCTTCAATCTCATTACAGAGACTCAACAAAAAAAATTACAGTTTTATTAACTCCATTACAAAATCAATAAAGAAAACAATTTAAAAACTAAATCAAAATTCTATAATACATTCTTTACTCTAAATTACTAGCAATAAAAAGCATAACACCTTGACTATAAAACTATAATTTGTTTAATAAAATTTAAATAAATCAGTATATATTTTTAAATAATCACATGAATTTTTTTATGATTTTTGAAAGATTTCATAAAGTTAAGACGATTTTTAAATTTTACAAGGATTTTTTTTTATTTTCATAAGTTTTTAGGGAGTTATATCGATTTTTTCTAACAAAGAAAATAAATTTTAAAAGGGTACAACAGTAATTTACCATGCATGGTTAGGGTTAACCACACATCTGGTTAGTTATAGGGACTAAAATAGATATTATCTAATAAGATAGAGACCTGAAGAGATTTACCAATTTTATAGGGACTTTTTCAGATTTTCATAAGTTTTCAGGGAGCTAGATCGATTTTTCCCTAATAAAAAATAGCTAAAGGAAATAATTTTTTGAGACAGATTTACAAAAAAAAATTGTATTATATTTCATTCATAAAAAAAATGACAATAAAAAAACACTAAAGGAAATAACATCATTTTCAAGGTAAAAAAAATGGTAAAACTAAAAAGAAGGGAAAAATCTATATGACTCTATGGAAATTGCTCGAAATCCATATAACCCTCCGACTTTTTTTTAAAGTTCATATAACATTTTGAAAACACCTATATAAATCTAAATAACCTCATGAGTTAAATTTTTATTGACAGATGAGCAAATATTCTATTTTGTTAACTCTAACTAAAAACATAATATACAAAAAAAAAACCCTTAAAATGTGTTTAAATGTGAAAAATAATATGTAAATGATGATTTTACCCCTCTAAATAGAGTTTTATAATCTATTCAGAGGGTAAAATTATCATTCATAAAAGGTTTTTCGCATTTTAAACACATTACAAGGATATTTTGGTATACTATGTTTTCATTCAAGGCTAACCAAATTGAATATTTGAAGAATATTTCTCATTTGTAAAAAAAAGTTTAACTCAGAGAGTTATTTGGATTTACATTGATATTTTCAGAGGTTTAGATGAATTTTAAAAAAAATCAAGAGATTATTTGGATTTCAAACAGTTTACATGCGACCATTTGAAGTTTTAGAGTTTTTGCTACTCGATTTTATTATTAAAGACTCACAAAATCTGAAAGTGGGAAAACAACATGTCAATAAAAATGGGAAGGTTGAACTATCCAAATCTTCACTTTGACCTCACTTACAAACAGACCCTTTCATTCATAAATCCATTTATTTTGGTGGCCAGTCACCCACCCAACAAAAAGGAATATCAAATCTAGGATTGAATGCACGATCCAGATCTGCAGCTGCTAAGCATGGACGGCTGAGATTGATTGAGTGGTCGAGATTTGAAATCAGACAAAAATAAAACCTTGGCTTGATTGATTCAGGCAGATATCCAATCCACGGGAGAGCAAAAACGGTCGGCAGGTGAAGTTTAGGTTAGTGGAGAATAAATGCTTGTGTTTATTGCGGGGGGGGGGGGGGGGACCATCTTTAAATGAAAATATGTTATGAAATGAAGGGCATTACATGTTGATATATGAAGAAGATTATTATTAAATTCATTAATATATATATATATATATATATCGAATTCATTAAAGTCAATTGGTCCCCAACTTCAAAAACATAGGCATAATAGAAAGGATGGCCTGTAATACACGTTGGGTACGTCCCCGACGTATGGCCGTTGATTCCAATAAAAAATGATTGCAACGAGTCGTTCCTGCGGTTTGGATTATGAAATCAATTAATAATTTCATATGAGTTTGGTTGGAGTGATTGGAAATATATAGTTGTAGATTTATAGACTTCAATTTGAAATGAATAATTAAGTAAAAAAAAAATTTATAGAAAAAATAGATCATGCTACCATAACTTGTATTAAAGTGGGTTACAATTAAAAAAAAAAAAATGAGAGGATCAGATATACAAATAAAATATGAAAAAGTCTTAAAGGGGTGGGTTGATGGGCCGTTAGACGAGATGTCTAGCCATTCTCAAACACTCCCCTCTAACGATGCTATTCTTCGATGATGATCAAACGGTCTCGAGAGAGGCTGACCCCTTTGACCCGGTGGTGTCTCGCCCCCACTTGTTGAGGGATAGCGCCATCATCTCCCACATGTTTTTCACGTAAACCTGAGAGTCCCTAAAAATTACATCGTTACGTGTCTTCCAAATTGCCCATGAGACCATCAGGATTACCGATCGGATAATGGAATTAGCGATTCTCGAGTTCTCTAAACTCAGAATAGGTGTATCGCAGTCTCAAGTTCTTCTCCGCATGAAGAATTTGATTTTTTGTAGGGTATTTGGGCACCAAATTTGCATGAATTTAGATTAAACTCTATTTTCAGTCTCAAACACAGTCTGCAAACTTTATGTAAAAAATGAATTATATATATTAATAATTGTATGTACTCATTTATATAATATGTAAAAAAAATTTAACAAAATTTATATCTCGTTACAATAAGTGAAGGTGGTTAACAAAATATATATGACTATTGCGGTTATAAAATATATTGAGTGTTATAATGCTCAATAAATAGAGATGGTATTAAAAAAAAAAAAAGAGTTCACGGGTAGACAGGGATTTAAGTTAGGATAAGTATGTGACATTGTTGACTAGACTTCAAAGTGGCAAATATTTACTTAGACCAGTTATTTAACATATTTAATTTTTAATAGCTTTTTTTTAAAAAAAAAAAACCTCTTTTACCATGAAATCCAAATTTATATTTCAATAATAAAATTAAAAAAATTACTGCCACTCTCATAATTGAGAATTGAATTTTAGATTCTTGGAATCAACCCTAAACACTGTCCGGAACATCATTGTGAGAAAATTAAAGATTTTTGAACAATTATGATTTATTTGAAATCATTTTGATTCCTCAGATATGTGACATCCCGCGGAGAGAAAATTGCAGTTAATTTTATGTAAGGTTATATCATAAAAAGATGTATATTTTACGGGGGTACAACTTGGGCGGATTGAATCTGATCCAATCCGATTCATGGGCAGGTTTGGATTGAGATTTTTTTCTGTCGGGTTCAAACCGATCCGAATCCGAACTAACCCGAACCCAATTCGGGTCGGGTTTCGGTTGGGGGGTCGGGTTATGCGGGCTCAACCCGAACCCGAATTGGTGAAGGTTTTTTTTATATTTTTGTTGAAAAGCGATGAAGTTATGTTTGGCTTAATTAAAATTTAGAATACGTATTCATGAACTATTTGGATTTTGTAAGTTTTTTTTTTTGTGAATATATATTTAATTAATTAGAGTTTATTGTATTGTTTATTAAATAATTCTTATGATCTTTTAAGTATTAAACCTAAGTCCGACCCGAGCCCGACCCGAGCCCAACCCGAGTCCGAATTCAACCCGAATCCGACCCGAACCCGGGTTGAGGTCGGGTTCGGGTTGAACACTTTGGGTTGAGGCCGGGTTTGGGCTCGGGTTCGGGTTGAGCTCTGTGCAATGTGGGTTAAAGCCGAACCCGATCCAACCCGCCCGAGTTGCACCCTTAAATTATTTTACCAATGTCATTTTCCAAAAATCCAAGAAAGCAAATGCTAAACAACTCCTTGATATAAATTCTCCTCTTCTTAATTAATAGACTAAACGACACTAACAAAGCAGCCTCTACTATGGCATTGCATGTAAATCCCAGTTATTTCACTTAGATCTACTATGAATTTCTTTACAAAAGGCCAAAATGTTCCAATTATGCAAAAACATGCAACTTGTGTCTCCCTTTACATAATATTCTACATTTTTACTTTAGTGTATCTTTTTTTCTGGACAGGCAAGCCACACAGCAAAGCAAGTTCCAAGTGCTGATGATGGCATACCCAATAGAGAGGGAATAATCTAGGACCACTTGCATCATTGGACGATCTAACATATGTATTACACTTAAACAAATGTGGCTTTTCTAGTCAATCTATTAATAATAGGGGTAATCTCTCTCAACATAATTTGGGACCATAGCATGTGACCTTTGTTTCTTTATATGTACTAAATTGCCTGTTCATTGTTTTACTCAAAAAAAAGTTTTTGTCTGACTCTTGTTTGGTAGCTAAACACTGCACACACCTCTTGTTTATTAGTTAGGTTGAGATATTTCTTTGGACTTTTCACAGACAGAGAAGAAAAAAAAGGATTCTCAGTCACCCACCTCTGCCTTTTTACAGTCACATGTGCAGATGCATCTGTGTAGTCATTTCATCTACTCAAAGCATTTTTTGTCCTTTGAAAGCCTCCTCTGGGGGATTGCTTTCTTCTGCTAGTTCTGTGAGAAAAAGATTGGGCTGCTCTATTGAATATTACATGCACATGCACATCCCTCACTTTGAGTAGCCTAGCAAAACCTTCCTTTCAAGGAAACTTTATGTAGAAAAACATGGATAATTGCAGTGTGATTAAGGGTGCATAAGTATAGCATATCATCCGATATGCTTTGGTTTGATTCGTCCACTTTCTATATATTTTCTTCCTTGTGTTTGGCACACATGTAGGTGAAGGACAATGTCATGCACGAACTTTTTCCAGTTTAAATTTCAGTCTATATATATTTTAATTTTTTAAAATTAAAATATTCATTAATAAGGTATATATATTTATAAAAAAATGAACTACATATATACTTTAATAAAATGTATAGATTCATTTATAAAAAATATAAAAAAATTTTAATTCGTTAATGTGATCATATAATACTATTAAGATATATAGAACTGAAATTAAAGTTGAAAAAAGACTGTGTGTAACAAAGCTCATTATTTTTTTAAGTTTACTGGAAAAAAAAATTGATAAAGCATTCAATAGCGATTGATCTTGATTTTTTTAAGACATTGAATTGAACCCTGTTCGTGAAAATTCACCACGAAGACAAAGATCTTTTTATTCAAGCGTTTGAACTTTGAACTGGTTATAGATCATATATAATGGGATCTGTTATAGTGATGGGACATGTAGTGGTCGCCCAAAAACGTCACCCCTTAACATACACTCCCTCAAGTATGTAACTAGACAAAATTAAGGTAATAATACATTTTTTTTTAATAATAGCCATATTTACAACCCTTTGATGATGAGCATGATGAGCGCATGTTACACACATTCTTTATTTAGTCTCAATATCAGATCTATGTATCTTGTTTGCGTCATATACCCACATTAGCAATGTATATATTTCGTTAGAATTTTTTACATATTCTATAAACGGATCCATATATAGAATTTTTCAAGTACATAGTTATATACAAAAATATGTAACTCATTTAATAAGATACATACTTTTTAAAAAAAATTTGTGTGATTGAGGGGTTAAAAAAGAAACTGTATTACACTTAGTCTATTTTATATTTTACAATCCAAAATGCAGGTCACATATTTTTTTTTTTAAATCACATACTCCATCTAATAGGACATTATACTTTTATAAAAGTTGAAGTATATACTCCAATTAATTGAATGATATCATTTATCAAAAAATGTGAAATTTTTTTAACGAGGTTTATATCTCGATCCAGTGAGCATGGAGGAGACTAACAAGGTATATAAGATTGATTTAAGATTGTAAAATAACTGAGTGTAATATAACTCATTGTTTTTATTAATTAATATTTATTAGGAAGAATTTTTAGTCAAATCTATTGGACATGTGTCAAGTAAAACTGAGAAGATATTGGAGGCCCATCAATGAGCCAATATTTAAAGCCTAATATCTCTGGATAATGTTACTTCTTGCCCCCATTTTCAGTCTCAATTTCAGTCTACATGTATTTTGAATCTTTTAAAAATAGTATACATTATCTAATGTGGTACATGTTTTTATAAAAAAAATGAAGCATATATTCCAATGAATTACATGGATGCATTTATAGAAAATGTAAAAAAAAAATTTAAAACATATACCTTGTTAACGTGAGCATATGCGTCGATAGAAATCTATCGACGCATATAGGACTGAAAATAGGACTGGAAATGGATCCGGGTGTAACAGCACCCAATATCTTTACAATAGGCATGAGCTGTCAACGAGCAAGCACATCCTAGGAGAGCCATCAGACTATACATGATTTCAGTCTCATTTCAATTGACAATAAGATGTTTTTATTATTGAAAATTGATACGTCTAGCTCTCATTGAGCCACAATTGTAATTTATAATTTTTTTTAAAGAAAATCACTTTCCATTGTAATGAATGGTGTAATATGAAATGAAGTATATACTGATCAGATGTAATAATATTTTTTTTTCATTTTAAAAAAATAGCATATACAATATGATAAAACCTCGTATATTATGATAATGTAGTATGATAGCATATAAGATTGTAAAATGGATTACAAAACGGATAGAGTGTATCAGTGCTCTTTTCTATCATCTCTTATTTTGAGTGACTTGGGCTTGGAGGTTATAACTCTATTGTGCAGGATAACCCTGTCCCATGGAGCAAACCAGACATCGAATATTATCCCAAAGTTACCACTTAAATCACCTTGTCTCATCAGGCCATTCTTTTGAAAATTCGGTAGATATTATTTCCCCGATTTCATTAACGATTTCGAAGTACAACACTAAAGGAGGTGAGAAGAAATAGAAGAACAAACCAGAAAGCAGTAAATCTGGCTGATTACATAGTTGTTCAATCTTTTTTTTTTATTAAGAATTATTGTAAGTGTACAAATCATTAATATTGAAGTATAAGTCTAATAAATATGGGTCAAACTCACAAAGAATTATTCTAGTCAGATTACTAATCAATTTAACTAATCAAATTAGAAGGAAAAAAATTGATGAAATGATTGCTATTTTTTTAAGGAGATGATTAATATAAAGAGATAACTAAGGATTAGAATTTACCATGTAAGATCAATCTAGGAATTACATTCAAATCTAAAACTCCACCATATAAGTTAAATCAATACTGATGTTAATCAACTATCATTCGAAAGATGAATATTTAAACTCACATTATCATTTCATATAAATCAGATTTGAAATCAAAAGAATCATCTCATTATTCACATGTTAGAAAGAGAATATGACATCAAAAGAGTAAACCAAAGCATACCTTATCAAACCCTATATACACGAGAGATCCTTTAAGATAATTTTAAGATTAAGAATATTGATTTATAAAAACCCAATATAATTATTTATTTCTCATTTTTTTTTATAAAATCTACCATCTCCACATTCAACTTGCTAGAAAGAGCATAAATTATAAGAGAACTCAAACTCAATAAAAGCATATCTTATCAAATCTTATACATTAGATCTTTGATGAAGATAAATAGAACATTTTATGGAAGTTTTAAAAGAGAATTGAAAGAGAGATGATAATCAATAAAGAATTCAAACGCGGAGAATTCATATATGAATATAAAACCCTAAACTAGCATTATATGGCTTTATCTTCAACTCTAGTTAAGATCGAAATTCATAGTTTACATGCATACAAGTATTCCAATATACAAGATGAAGAGAACATATAAAAGACCAAAAAGATCTTTCTCCTTTTTTTCTTCTGGTTGTTTCTATTGGAAAAACAGTGCTATTATCATACTAAAACAAAGAAAATACAAAAACGGAGATTAGGAGAGCCTAATATGGAGTCACGTGGTACCGCTGTCTTCAGAACAAAATACACCCCCTCTATTGCACCAGGTTCTCGACAAACTGTCCCTAAGATAAAACCATCTAGCCTTCGTTGTTCTCTTCTTGATGCAAACCGGTCGTAGATTTGACTGCCCAAAATAAGAAATAAGAATTTTGTTTGTGGAAGATTTCTAGTGGAACACTTATTTTTTTTTTTTTTTTTGCATACTATGAATCTCTGCGATGGTGGCCTTTTTATAGGCACAGAGATACGACTGTTAGAGGTATAACATTGACAATAATTACACGCACCAATTATGGTAAGCATTTTCGATTACCATATTTATTTTCAACATTTAAAATTCAAATTCAAACATTGCCAGCTATTGCGAAAAACAAAACGTTCCAAATTATTTTTCTGTTTAACCCATACCCATATCTGAACCCGAACTCGAACCCGTGACCATGACCATGTCCAAGTCCGAGTCTCGCCATGTGTTTGTCAGTGGAACCATCTTGCTTGTAATTGGTCTTGTAGACTCGTTTAACGCCAATTGGCATGTGTCATTTAGAAAGCTTGATCAACTCCCAAGTGTTGCTCTTCTCAATTGCTTCTATAGATGGTGAAACCTTAAAAATCTACACCTCTAAAGAATTTACCCACTCTGAATGGATTCGAAGAGAAGGACAACCACAATGGGAAGGGGAATTCATGATAAAAGTGATTGCAGTTCTTGATGACTTGCAATCGGTGGCAGATTCATTTCATTCAATGCTTTGGTGTGATCTTTGAAACACACCAAGAATGAATGAAATGACTAACATCACGAATACTAGAAGCACTACTAGAAAAGCGGTCAAGGTTTTGATTCACGGGTACGGTGTGGACAGATTCTTTTGATTGCCTTGTCTACGAGTGAAAAAAAAAAAATTGATTCACGGGTACATGAAATGGAAAAAATTCACGGTTGTCTTGTCCACGAGTGGATTGGAAGAAAAAAAAAATTTGATTGCATAATCATGCATGAGATTTTTTGAATACGTATGTCCCGTATGTTGATGGTGTTGGAAAAAAAAAATAGAAACACTTATGGAAGGAGCTCCGTAGCACGGTGTGGATATATATATATATATATATATATATATAAGCTGCGGACGTGCGAATGTGCTTTACGTGCGAATCGATTTCTGGCCGTTCGATCGTGCGTGATCGGACGGTCAAAAAAAAAAAAAAACAAACAAAAGGACTACCATGTAGTAGACCGTCCGATTAGATGTGATCAGATGGTCTAAAAAAAATCAATAAAAAAACCCCAAATTCTTCTCTCTCTCTCTCTCTCGACTCTCTCTCTTGACTCCCCCAAAAGAAAGCCAAACTCCCGAGACCCGCTTTGACCACTGCGAGCACCCATGACCCCTCGGCGATCACACGCGACTCCAGAGACCCCCGACAACCATCGGCGACCAACCACGACAAATGGCGACCCCGATTCCAGGTTGAACTCTCTCTCTCTCTCTCTCTCTCTCTATGATTAGGGTTTTTATCTCTGTGATTCAAATGGATGGTGGGTTGTTGAATCACACACATTTGGTTAGATATGCATATCTAGATCCTAAGATTTTGGAAAACGAACAAACCCACGTCATTTGTGGCTTGTCACGGTGAAGGAAGGAAAAGAAGAAAAAAAATGAAGAAACTGAAATAGCATTTGGTTGAATAATAACTACTGAATAATAACTAAGAATTTTGCGCATGATATTTCCTTGGAATGAGCCATCTTACCATGGAAACATATTTTAGCTTTGTATCGTATAGCAATACAACTCTCAAACACAAATTTTGTCTTTACAGTTTTGTCAGTATATTATGGCATGATTAAAAAAAATGCATGCAATGCCTTCAAGATTAGGATGCAACACATGCATGTACTGAGTTAAATGAGATATGATATGAGCTTTAAATTTTTTTTTCTTGAATACCAGTTTCCGATATACACATTATGATAGCTATATTGTTCATGTAGCATCTTCTATATGTTGTTTTATATCCTTGATTTGATGTATATGAATTGGGCAGAGGCCAAGGAGAATGTAGTGTACAATGGTGTGGAATATGAGATTAAATTGAATTAAAAAATAATTAATTTTTAGAAAAAATAGTCGTAATATGTAGATTGCTTGCTTTTCAATTTCTTTGATATATGGATAGTGATTGTAATAGTGCATGATTGATTTATTTGTTGTTTTTCTGTTGCCTGATTTCAAACAGATGAGTATTAATGAGGGAGAGAAAGTTGAAAGTTTTGAGCAGATATTTGAGGAAGAAGGGGTTTGGATTCCAAATACTGATGATAACGTAAAATCAGTTATTGGAATGTGTTTTGACACAGTTGAGGATGGAGAGAAATTTTATACCTCTTATGCTAGAGTAGCAGGATTTCACGTTCGAAAATCAACTACAAAGTATCGTAAGGGCACAGAAGAGTTGATTAAAAGAGATATGGTTTGTGCAAAGGAAGGATTAAAAAAAATGTTGATAAATAAATCAGAATAAAAAATAGAGGACATATAAGAGTGGGGTGTAAGGCTAGAATTGTAACGCCCCCGTACCCAAGACTCCATTTTGAAGCTCGAATACGGTCTGTTACCCTAATTTCTCGATAAAACACAAACATATATTTTTTTTGAAAACATAAGAGATTTATTTAATAATACTGATTGATAGAAACATATCCAGGATCTATACATTACTCATCTTAAACGCGGACGAATACACAAAATAGTTTTAACACAAACATCCATCTGTTTTTGCTGAAAGGGACTAAGGAAACTGCATGCCAAGGAAAGACTTATTCAACCACTTAGACGCAACGGAAGATAATGCACGAACTACGATCACCACCACCGAGATCGACGATCACCAACGACTACTCTAAAAGGTTGGGAAAAAGAGGGGTGAGCTACCATGCGCTCAGTGAATGGACCTTTATGTCCCAATAATATAATATATTCCAAAAATAATTACCTTAATAAAATGACACAGAAACAGTTGCATGTGTAATAACGATACTTCAGAAATCACAACTTAAATAAGAATAACATTTTAGATGCATAGTCTTAAAGAGCTTTCTCAAACCATATGATGCATATGAATGCAACGGACACGCATGCCAGTATTCCATGGCACCTAGCCATAAGGATTTTGCTCTGAAAATCGTGTCACCTAGACGTGGTCACCTAGACGAAGTCACCTAGACTTGGGTCCATTCTGAACCGTAGTCACCTAGACTGAGCCACCTAGGTTGCGCCACCTAGGCGACATGATGCATGCATGATCAACCACGTGTTTTACATTTCAAGTATATATGCATGCGGCAGTTTCAAAATATTAATATTTTTCAACACAATACGTAATAAGGCATCAGCCTATATATCATATGATATGCTTGATTTTTATACATAAAATAGCGATTAAAATCATTGATAAGATTCTTCGAAAACTACATAGGAGACTAGACCCACTCACCTTAGGTCCAACAACCCGAAACAACTCCAGAAGGCCTAAGGCAACCTAACCTGACCTAAAATGATACAAATCGATCACAAGATGCTCAAACAGTACGGAACCCAATGTACTTGAAATCATAGAAAACCCGACGGCTCCCTTAAGAGCCATCCTAGACAACCGACGGCTCCCACAGGAAGCCGTCTATGACAAAACCGACGGCTCCTCTGGGAGTCGTCCAGAACCGTGCCCAACGGCTCTTAACCGAGCCGTCCCAAGGCAGAAAGCATGAAACCCTATTATATTTTTGTAATAATATTTTTAAAGTATTCTATCACTTAAGACAAAACACGAGTCGTTTAAAGCGATGCAAAGCAGTAAGGAACTCATAACGAAATCAAATCATGCGTTCGAAAAATCGATTTAAAACAAAACAAAGACTCATTTAAAACATCGTTGAAAAACCTAGATCTATCGTAGGCATAATAACTAATATGGATCTACGTCTAAATTCAGAGAAATTATAAAAACATGTATAGGTTCGGATCTATGCATAAAAGGGTCAAAACAAGACTTAAACGATCATAAAACATGATTTCTATCTTCAACAAACAAACCTAGACATGATATATACATAAACATATTCATTTTTACATGGAAGACTCATAAACTATCTTAAAATCCTTAGAACATTGCTGTTACAATATTAAATCCGAAAGTCTTTTAAACCTCATTGAGATCATGGAAAAATCCAACAAGAAAACCTAAGAAATCATGAACTTAAATTTTTATACATTGGGATTCAATATCATCATTAAAAACAGCGACAATCATTGGTATTTATAAAAGGCCCGAAATCATATAAAGACTTTCAACAAAAACCAAGGAGAAAACATATTCTTTTTATTTGAAAACCTTAAAACGAGATCATAGAATAAAGACTTCTAAAAGGGATTACTATAAATCAAAAACTCTTTAGAAAACTCACCAAAACCTCGCTTGAGCTCTCCTTCCCGAGCTCCCAACGATGGTGCCAAACCAAGGGAAGAAGAAGACCTTTTTAGGGTTTTAGTTTTTAGGGTTTCAATGCAAGGAGAGAGAGAAAATAGGTTTATAACCCTCACACACACATGGGGACAAAAATACGAAACCATTAACTCGGAATAATCACAATCAAAGCATTTGTTCTTTCCAAAAAGGAACTAAAATTTGAATTCGAAACCACCCAGATCGACGGCTCTTGCTGAATCCGTTGCCTAGAATCCGACGGCACCTCTAGGAGCTGTCAGAACCGGACGGATCTTCCCCAAGCCATCAGAAATCACAGTTATTACAAGAATACAATTTTGGAAAACTGAAGATGGGAAATGGAAAATACATGATTTCATTGAGGATCATGTTCATGTATTGTCCACTCCTCGTAAAACACATCTATTGAGGTCCCATAGAGAGGTTACCAGTATTCAAAAATCCTTGATTGTTTCCTTTCGAGAAGCAAATGTTGGCCCTTTCACAGACAATGACCATATTGGGGATGGATTCAAGAGAATATGATAGAGTTGGTTGTACGGAAAGAGATGTCCGAAACTACCAAGGAAGAATTCAGAATGAAATAAGAGAATATGATGCCCAATGTTTATTAATTCTTTTAAAGAAAAGGCTGAAATGAATCCTTCTTTTTATTTTGCATATGAGGTGGACGAAGACATTCAGCTCACACACTGTTTTTGGGTGGATGGGGGTGCAAGGAAGGCTTATTCTCACTTTGGTGATGTAATCGTGTTTGACACAACTTATGAAACTAACCAATATTCCTTAATTTTTGCACCATTCACCAGAGTTAATCATTATTTTCAGTCCATTTCTCTTGGTTGTGGAATCTTGAAAGATGAAAGAACTGAGTCATTTGTGTGGTTGTTTACAAAATGGCAAGATGCAATGGGAAGATGTGCACCGAAGGCTATTATTACAGATGAAGACCATGCTATGGCTACTGCAATTGAAAGAATGCTACCACAAACCTGCCATCGGTTTTGCATTTGGCACATAATGAAGAAGTTACCAGAAAACGTGGGTGCATTGTCTTGCAAATCTGATTTTTTGATGTCTTTCAAGAAATGTATTTATGGGTCAGAGACTCCTGAGGAATTTGAGGAGACATGGAATAAAATAATAACACAATGTTCCTTGAATTCTAATGAATGGTTGTCTAAACATTACAGGAATCGTGAGAAGTGGATCCTAGCATTTCTCAATTACATTTTCATGGCAGGGATGAGAAGTACTCAGCGTGGTGAGTCAGAATGCGTTCTTCGATAGGTTCTTGAATAAGAAAGACAGTTTGGTCGAGTTTGCTCATCATCTACAAAGGGCTCTTGAACGTCAGAGGTATAATAAATTAGTTGCAGATCATGAGTCATTTTATAAGACTCCCGATCTCGTTCCTCCCCTTTCCATTGAAATGCAAATGTCGAAACAGTACACCAAAGTAGTCTTCCATATTTTTCAAGAAGAAGTTCAAGCCTCTTTGAAGTATGGGTCAAAATCTTTGGGCCCTCCGGAGGTGCATGTTGTCAAAAGATTGGGGAAAATCAATAGAACGTATGAAGTTATACATGAGTATGAAGTTATACATGATCCATCAAATGAAAAACTTCTTTGCACATGAAAAAAATTTGAAAGTGAAGGAATTCCATGTGCACATATGCTTGTTGTGTTGAGAAATGATTTCATTGATGAGTTGCCAGAATATCTTATTCTCCAACGTTGGACAATGACAGCCAAAGATAAGTGTGTGCTTGATTTTGATGGCGTGGATCTTCGAGAAAGCCAAAGCACACATTTAGGGGGAAGAAACATTGAGCTTGTATGTGCATTTGCTAATTGTTTGAACAATGCCCCTTTTGAAGTATACAACAAAGCAAAGGAGTTCGCGTATTCTCTTCAAAAAGATAAAGAATCACTTAATGCGTGTGGTAGCAGTGATCCAACAACATGGAGCACGATGTCAATCCCTTCCTCTATAGATGTCCGACCTCCAAACATTTCGAAGACCAAAGGAAGTTGAAAAAGGTTGAAGGGGGGAATGGAATTAGCGATGGAGGAGAAGGAAATGCAAAGGAGAACGTGTAGCGTTTGTGGCAAGAAAGAGAAACATAACAAAAGGAGCTGTCCGATGTTCAAAGAAATGTAAGATTAAATTAAACACTCTCTATTAAGATTGATATATATGTCTTTTTTTATTTGTTGATACAAATTGATATATTTCAGGCTAGCAAGAAATACACAATAAGACTCCGCGGTATATAGAGACACCCAAAATTCCACCATTTTGTGAGGTACCTACTTGGTCTAACACTGCTAGTGCATGGCATGCAAAGCACTGAAGAATGATTGAAAGATGTGTAGATGGAAAGATGCGCTATGGAGAAGGTGCTCTAAACCGAGATTGGACAAGGCGACGTCCCAGGTGATTCGAGTAAAAAGCGAATCCAGGCATTCGATGTTCGCAGTGCTAGGTGTAGCATGTTCGAGATAGGGTCCATGCAATACCTTCTTGAGTGAAGAATATGGATGGTGTTGTTTGTTTGTTTGGGTGTTGTGTTTTTTTTTTCTTTCTTCTGGACAAGTTGATGGCATTGTTTTTAGTTGTCCCCCTTGTGGGTTTTATGGGTTTGATGTCCCATTTGTGGGTTTTTTGTTTTTTGGTTTTGAAATTTTTTTTTGTTGAAAAGAAAAGATTTCTGAAGAGAAGTGTAAGAGGAGAGGATTTTTGGGGGTCACCCAATTTATTTATTTATTTAATGATTTATGAGTGTGTTTGGTTTGATGATTGTGGGAAGTTAATGGGTTTGGTTTATTGATGATTGATGGCCTTGCATTGTTTTAGTGCTCTATTTGGGCCTTGATTTGGGATGTGACATGGGCATACTTATATCCTCCATCTCTGTCTCCCCTATCTCACCCATCTCTCTATACCTATATCCCCCCTCTCCCAACCTCTTTCCTCTGTCTTCTTCACTCTCTCCTCTCCTATTCTTTGTCTCTCTCCCACCTCTCTTGCTCCCTCCCTCTCTCCCTCTATTTCTGATGCAGATATCATAGCCACAAATTATATGAACGGACGAGATCAGATGAACAAGAAAAGAAGAAGACATCTTGATCGATTGGGAGTACCGTGACTTCAAATGACCATAATTTTCAAACCGTAGATCAAAATCACTATTATAATATGTCCGCGTGTTCGTATCGGCGAGCCCTACAAGAGTAATCGCTATGTCAATGCACCAGATTTTGGAGCATTCTGAGATCATCTTGGGGGTCAAATCAAAAGTTGAAAGTTATTTTTACTATTTTGGTAGTTTTGAGTTTGTTAGGATTTATTCCCTTATTTTAGGATCTATATTTAGATTTTAATTTCATTTTTTTATTTGGATTTGGATTTGAATATTTAGTTAGGATTAAATAAAAATTTATTTGTGATTTTTTACAGATTTAGACAATCTGTTAGGATCTAGTTTGCAAATTTAGATAATTAGTTGAGATTTTAAGCTGTTAAGGATTTTCTGCTCTATAAATAGATCTGTAAATCACATGATTAATTAAGTTTTGATCATTAGAATTTATTATTTTCCTTCATTTTTTATTTGTGGTGAATATCAATTCATAGAATTCCATCATCTATTATTTCTTTAGGAAATCAACTTATTGTTGAAGTCCACCGTCCTGGCATTCTTCTTGAAGAATCAACAGCGTCGTTGGAGCCTGCAGATTTTGTATCATTGATCGGATCCATAGAAGAGCATAGGACTGCGCTACATGAGCTTCCCTCCTCCATCTCACTTTTCTTTGTCTCCATGTCTCTCACTTCCTTTTCTCTCTGTCTGCCTCACTCTTTCTCTCTCCTCTCTCTCTCCTTCTCTCTCACTCTCTCTCTTGGGTCTGGCCTACCTATCTATCTATCTCTCTCCCCAATTCTCTCTCTTTCCAACCTGACTTGCCTTTCTCTGTATCTCTTCAGTCTGACCTACCTATTGCTCTTCATTCCTCTCTCTAGCCTCCCTACAATCAGAGAGAAAATTTTCTAAAATTCTACAAGGAGTCCCTACAAGATGGGGTTATGCAAGGTGATACCATCAACACGAAGAAGTCCGAGATTATTATATTCAAGACAAGGTGGAGGTTGTTATAGAGTAATGACTTGAATCCAGTGTTCCCATATTAGATGACCATGATGAAGTTATATTAGGGTGGACATTCAATTGACATGATTAATTAAGTTTTTATATTAATTAATATTTAAAGCGAAACTCCTAAAATCCTGTAAACAATAATTTTACATTTTAATCATTAAAAGATAACTAAAACTCATTTTTTATCTTAAAAAATTATTCTTTTTCAAATCTTATCTTAAGATTTTAATAGATATTACATTTTCTTAAATTTTTATATAATCAGATTCTCTAACAATTTAATTAAATAATTAATTAAAAAATCTATATTACATATTTCCCAGATCTCATTAAATTTTAGAAGATTTATAATTTTAATGCACATTTAAAATAATCTTTAGATAACTATTGTTATCAATGAATGGGTATATTTTTAATTTAATTTAATTTAATTTAATTTGTTGGTTTGTTGATCTTAGGGATTTATTAGCTTATCATATAATTTGGTGGGTTATAGAGATGTGGGTGAGGCCTCTTTATTTTATTTTATTTTATTATAAAGAAGAATTCATTGGGATTAAAATAACCATGGAATTATTTTATTTTATTTTTTGTAGGTGGTTATTTTAGGGATTCATTTCAAATCATATTATTTATTAATTTTATTTTCACGCATATCGTGCATGTGTGAATATTAGTATTTATAAGCAATGTTTTGAAAATTGAATTGTTCATTGTACTACAAAAAAGAATGGGTTAAGAGTCATTAGTTCAATTGTTGGATCAATCGGATTTGAACCGTGACATTATCATGACATAATAATTTTTTTAATTATTACTATTAAATAAATAAATTTGTAAACATATGAAATATTTTTAAAAATCTTTGCATTATTTATCAAATCTTAATTTAATACTTTTTAACCTTTTACTTAAACGCCATAACTTAATTTTTTTATATATAAAATATAAATGTTTTTTTTATATTAGATTTTATATTTTAACAAACAATTAATCACACTTTCTTGAATAAAGAGACGGTCGATTTAATCAACCTGCAATTGGTTCTCAAACACCGTCAGTTCAACTTGCAGTTGATTGGATGAAAATTTAACCGGTTCAACCGATCAGGTCGTATTGGATTTTACAACATTGTTTTTTTTAATTAGTCATATCCCATTTGTATCATTTTCCAAAGATGAATCCTTAGATTCCATCAATGTCTGTAATTAATGAAAAAGATAGCAAAATTTCATATGTTAAATATATGAGTTAGGACATGCCAGTCACCCATTAAAGACCGATAAAAACTGCCTACATCTGACATTTATGTATTCCAATGAAAACTAGCGGCAATGGTGACTTATGGGTCTTCGGGGCTTTGGGTGTGAATGAAGAATTACATACACTGACCATTGGTTCTCAAATATGGTGTTGATACTTAGTTATTTTTATAATCCAAAATACAGTCTTATATGCATCATTAGAAATCTAGTGAAACATATGCATTGTTAGAAATCCAATGAAATATATGAATCGTTAGACAAAATATATGTATCATTAAATTTTTTTTTTACATTTACTAAAAGTGAGTTCATTCCATTCGAAATGGAGCGACATACACTTTTTTTTAATTAAAACATATACATCGTTAGATGATGTTTACTATTTTTTCAAAATAAAAACATATGTGGTCTGCATTTTGAATAATGTTACATACAACCCATTTTTCAGCCCTAATTACAGCCTACATGTATTCTGATTTTTTTTTATAAATAGTATACCTTATCAAATGAGGTACGTGCTTTTATAAAAAAATAAAGCTTATGCTCAATGAATTGCATGTATGCCTTTATAGAAAATGTGAAAAATCTATATCGACGCATAAAACTTGATAATGTTATATGCACCAGTGATTTTCTATCGACAGATATGCGACTGAAATTTGGGGCAAGAAAAAAATTGTTTTTGGATTGCCAAAAGGACTGAGGTAGCATTTGGTTGCGTGATTACGCAGCTTTTGCAATTGTAGGAAGCGCAACCAAACAGTTTTACAATCACAGCTTCCTGCAAACAGGTTTTAGACAAATAGTGTCTCAAAGCTACGATTTGAGAAAGTTGAAGGAGGCAGCTTTTTGCAAAATTAGTTTTAAACCTAGCGATTGCAGAAAATCAGTTTTGCAATCGCATTACCAAACACGAGTCTAACATTTTCCTCTCAAATATGGTGATTAGAGGGGTGTGCACAAATAGGGCTGGTAAACGAGCCCGAGCAGCTCGGGCTCAGCTCGGTTAAAGCTCGTTTATGCTCGTTCGATTAGACAAACGAGTCGAGTTTAAATAATTTTTAAAGCTCGGTTTGTAAATGAGCCGAGCTTGAGCCTAGATGAGCTCATTTACTTGAAGAAAAAAGGGGAACAAGCAGAGCCCGAGCCAAACTCCAGTCCGAGCTTATGTCACTTTTACATGTATAAGGTGTTGTGATTTATGAAATTTGACTTCTCAAATGGTAAACAATGTTTTTTTTTAGTTAAACGAGCCTAAACCTTGATTCGAGCTTCGGTTTTGCTTGTTTAACAAACGAGCTGAGCCAAGCTGAGCTTCAATCGAGTTTTTCACGAGCCCCACGAGTCAAGTTTAAACATGAAATGAAGCTCGTTCCATAGCCGAGCCAAACTTGAGCAGAGCCTGATATTAAAAGAGCCGAGCCTGCCTGAACATGTCAAAGCTCGGCTCCGCTAGGCTCGTTTACCACACTTACGCACAAAGACACGAGGGTTGCAAATACAGGCAGTTGACGACATCCACCGTTCCCAAATCCTCTCTTAAACCCCACTTCGTCTCTCTGCAGCTTGGACTTCCTCCCTCTAATGGCGTCTCCACGAATTCTCTTCTGCGGCGACGTCCTTGGCCGATACAAACAGCTTTTCAAGCGCGTCTCCTCGGTCAGTCTCACTTCAAAAACACTCTCAATCTCCCTCTCTCTGTGTCCCCATCTATTAGGGTTTCAAAAACAAACCCCATGTTTTTATGTCCTGATGATTTCCAGGTCAACAAATCCACTGGACCGTTCGATGCCCTCCTCTGCGTTGGCCAGTTCTTCCCGGACTCCCCCGACGGCCTTGCTGAGCTTGCCGACCTGGTCGAGGGCCGGTTGCCTTTTCCGATTCCGACATACTTTATAGGTGACTATGGCGTAGGAGCGGCTGATGTGCTCTTGAAGGCAATGAAGGAGCCGGATAATCTGGGGTTCAAATTGGACGGTTTGAAGATCCGGGAGGGGCTCTACTGGTTGAAGGGCAGTGGCAAGTTCAAGCTTCGAGGTATCAGTTTTTTTATTCAAATTTTTTTGTCAAGTAGTCTTGTTTAGATGGTATATCAGTATAATTATTCTTTAATAGAGCTATTTAGTTGCGAATAGATTAGTCCAATGTTGGCAGCATGTGATTTGGATATCTGTATAGTAACATGAGCTCTTTTGGGTTTCCAAGATGCTTGTGGATGGAACTGGCATGGTTGGTACTATCCATCTTCCCTTGGATTGTAATATGAAGATCTCTCTGTTTGGCCTACTGTTTGATCATTTCTCTGCCCATTGCTACCATGATACCATCTGCATTAGGGAACCTGTTTTGAATTGGGAAAATAATGAAAAGGAGTAGAGATTTGCAAGATTTATCTTGTAAATGGTTGTACTGAACTCCCATGATAGTTGATTCTCACTTAGAAATGAGCCACTACAAAGTCTCTTCAGGTGTGTTCGCCGCGCAACTTTCATCAAGATCTTGAGCTGTCCCTTGTATATCAATCAATTTCTCATCAACTAAACCCATTTTGGGAATAGGAGCTTGAGGAGCTACGATGGTCTGACTTTTTACCAAAGTGCTATTTATTCCTTGAGAGCCCAACAGTGTTTGGGGATGAGGCATCGACGTCACTTCCGAAAATAGAGCCAAAATCGAGTCAGTTGATAGCCCGCTTTCTCTTTGAAACCGTATTCGTTGGAATGTAGATATGGGTATAATGTGCGCATATAAGGTTCTTGGATGCAAATGATTTAAAGTTTCATATAATGTGCGCTATAGAGCGCTTATTGGTATTTCCAGCCACACATACCAGTAAATCACTGATCGACGCCTCCACATCAGTGAGGTTTATTTGAGTAAAGATGAATAGAAGATACAATTACATGGTTACATGTGTAGAACTTTGTAATATTGATTTTTTTGTAAATCAGGTTAATTGGTGTGTTTAGGTTCTTAAAAATCCTTTTCCCCCAAAGAGCTTTTTTTTTATAAAATTGTTCTAAACACAACCTATTATTGTTTACGTGGTCCCCGATAGGATGAGACATCTATTTGTGTTTACCACTAGAGTCCTACGTGATGTACTACTTTGTAAATTCAGAAATCCTACCCTATTAGGAATAGATATTCATGTTATTAATAAGTAATAATATATATCCACTCATTGGGGTAGTAAGGAATATGATTGGGCTTTTTTTGTTTTTGTAAGAAGAGGAGCCTCATAAGTCATAATCAATTGAGTAATGTCAAGTTATCTGGTTCTGGCATAGAGCTAGTTAACAACATCAATTGAATCAAATCTGTAAATTGGTAAACATTTCACAATAAAGGAGTATTCAGTTGTAATTAATTGAGAAACTCCCAACTCAATCTAAACTATTTTAAGTAGGCTGAGTAAGTGGTCATCTCCACAAGTTCTCTATTGGAGTCTGCATGATTACAATTAAGGGGGAGGGGGGGGTTAAATAGGCTTTGGGATATTTAATTCCTACTTTGAGACAATTTTCAAACTCCTAGATAACCTCTACATTCAAATATATTACAATCCTAGTTGAATAATCAATAGACATTAATTGGACTAAAAATGAGGAACCTTGAGATTCTCAGCGAGAGTGCAGTTGATGGAAATATGATTTGTCGTTGGAATGTGAAGGTGTACTGTAGAATTTGGCATGCTCCTTCCAATTCCTTGGGGATTGTTCAAATTAGACATATTCCAAGAGATGTACCCATTTACTATAACTGCAGAAGTTTTTGCACAACTTCATTTTTAGAGTTTTCAGTGCTTCAACAGTAATCTCCTAATCGGGAGCTCAGTTTGTTGTATTAGAACATCTGGATAGGGGCCATCCCTTCTTTGTTGCTCTTTTATGTGATGTTGTTCACCATATGTATGTTGTTATTTCTTTGCGTAGTCAGTTCAATGTAATTACATAGACATGTTTTTTGAGCAAATCTGTATTGGCCATTTACTATCACATAGACATTGTTGTTGTCAACTCATCATTTCTTTGAATAGGAAACTTTTCTCTGTAATGTGCTATACCAGTCAGCTCAAAACCCTTATTGGATTTTTTATAATTGGATCTGATCTTTATGTTTAAATTCCGTGTACAATGTTCTTTTCTATTTTTTTTTTTGTCATTTTATTTTCAGATCACACAATCTGATCTCCATTTTTGCTTGTAAATCTGCAACCATTAAACAGTTGTTATATCATGCACAATGGAGGCAACATAGTTGATAGTTTCTTAAAAGTAACAGAAACTTAAGGAAAAATATCATTTTCTTGCACATTAATTTTTGTTGTGTGGACCTTAGCGATAAATTATACAATGGTCTACATGCCACTTGAATTACATAGAGATTTGATACTACATGTTTATGCATCAGGATGAGCATGTCCTATCCCTCAAATTTCATATGATTGCATGCTGGAGGTAGCAGCATTGGAGTTTCGACATATTAATGTTGGAGTAGTAGTGTGCAGTTCGAGCAGAAGGTCCTGGCATGTTCATTAACAGGGAAAGAACAACCAATATATAAAACCTTAATAAAACTTCCTCATGAATGTGAATGATTCATATGAATTAACTCAGTGAAAGTTGGACCAACTTTTGCAATTTTTACTTTGCACCATTTATGAAACTTTGTACTAATTATTTCGTCCATTGCTCCTTTACTTTTTCAATTTCTAATGCTCACCCTCTGAATCATTAACAGGGCTATCCATAGCCTACTTGTCTGGTAAACACTCAGAAGACAGTCAACAAAATGGAACATATACTGAAGATGACATTGATGCATTGCGGGCATTGGCTGAGGAATCTGAAATAATTGACATATTCCTAACATATCCTTCATTCAGTTATTGGGTGGAAAATTTGTGTGTGGAATTGTTTACATGGGCTATGATGAGAACTCATTTAAATATCTCTTTGTTATTTAACTGCTGTTAATAATGTGTAATTCATAAGTTTAACTTCTGACAGCAGCATATGCTACCTTCTGTTAGCTGTTGAACTTGCCATGCACCCTAGTTTTTATTGTTTCCTTGACCACTAATCACTAATGAATGGCCAAGTGGGATACTAAACAGAGCTGATATATCTGATGCGCCATCAGAAATCTCAGATCCATCAGGCACTGATCCTATCATATCAGAGTTGGCTGCTGAAATCAAGCCTCGGTAAGTTATAGATCTGAATATCTAGACTGAGCCACTGTGCATGAAAGTGTATTCCTGCTGCATTACTGCTCCTCTTCAGATATTGAATGTTGACACTTTTACTGTGAATGCCCATCTTTATATGCAATTGTTTCCTATATTAAACATTTTGTTAATTCTTTCTTTTTAAAGCTCATTCAAAGTGCTGAACTTAATCTTTGAAGGTTTGAATAGTTGTGGACTTTGACAATGCACGCTACATATTGTTTGAGGTTACTGTCTTCATAGTTTCTCTCTCTCTCTCTGTTTTTTTTTTTTTTTGGAGAAAGAGGCGGAAACACAACTCCAAAAGGAGGGGGAAACAAGAAAGGGG